>KE150860.1:445478-456438 GCA_000411095.1 Aethionema arabicum
GTTAAAATTAATGCAAAATTGAACAAACTTTTGTGTATTGAATAAAGAGCATGAATCACATAATCCAAGTTTTGGATTTGCTTTTTACAATAGCCGAGACGAACTTGATCCTATGTAATTATCACATCGCTTCATAGTATTCTAATTACTATATTTATTTTGTCGGTGATTTTTATTCTTCTAAATACAACTAACAAATCAGCGGGAAATTCAACCAAATTTTTAATCAAAACGGACAAAAACAATTTATTATTATTTTTGTAAAATAAAACAATTAATCACAAGAATTTTATTTTTTTTTAAAACTAATTTAATGTAGAAAAAGAAAAGAAATTTGAAGTGCATGGGGAACGCCGTTTACTTTTCTTTTTATTTCATAGCCTCCTAGGGATGTTATGTCTCCTCTATTTATTTGGGTGACAATTAAAAAATAAAAATAAAAACAAAAACTATATTGTAAAAAATAATAAATGAACCATATATATTAACTTTCGGTATTTTACCGTATCCGAGTCCGAGCGTCGTCATTTTCTTTTTTAATTTTCTTCTTTTGAAGTCATCGCTGTCTCCTCCTTTTCTTTTTTCCTTTTCTTCTTCTCCGTCGTCATTCTCCGGCGGGATTTTCTCTCACTATTTGTAATTTTCCGGTACACTGAGTTTTGTTCTGGCTCGAGAGACCAACTAATTGTCAGAGGTGGACACCACTTGCTCGTTGTCCTTGAGTTACGATCAGTTACTTTTTTTTTCTTTTTAGCTGAGGAAATTGAGGAATCCTTGTAAATTTCTGGTTCGGTATCTCCGTCTCGTGTATCTGGGAGGTCTAGTAAGCTTCAATTTCGATTTTCTGATTGATAGCTATCATTAAGCTTCTGGGATTAAGTTTCTCCCAATTGGTTTGTGTCACGGATTTTCTCGGGGGAGCTTATTTGATGGTTTCGGCGGCGGTTAGTACCTGCGCTCTTGTTTTTAGATGATGAACGGTCCGTCGGGTAAGGATCGAGGAGGGTGGTGGCGTTCTGGTGAATATTTCACATGGAATGGCAGATCCTGTGACCTACAGTAATGCCGACAGCAACGTTGAACAGGTTCGTCTCTCTCTGTATCTATCTTTCATCTTTCACTTCCTATTGAGAGATTCTTTAAGGATGATTGTTCAGCTTGGGATCAATTCTGTCATATATGTAGATTGTAGATAGCTACAGAATCTACAACGTAGTAGAAGCTCAGATCCGGTTACCACAAGGGAATACTAACTTTAGTGATTGGAGAGATCATTAGGAAGTCTTTAAGTCTTTGTCATGATTTTCTCTCTAAAAAGTTAATCGCTGCATTTGAAATCTAAATTTCTATTTGTGTCTCTGATTTCTCCGTCATTTTCGTGTAAGATAACTTGCTTAGTTTATCCGTTTTTTCTAGTGAAAGTTTTAGGCTTAACGCAAAAGCAAGACCTGATTAGGTTTAGAGATTAATACAGTGGGTAAGAGATGGATATCGATTTGAATCTTCCATGTAAAATGATAGCTGAGACTGATTCTTAAAGTGGTTCATTGTGTGTCTCTCTGATGAATTTATACTCTACATTTGACAGACGTTGATTACATTGAAGAAAGGTACTCAACTTTTGAAATATGGCCGCAAAGGAAAACCGAAGTTTTATCCGTTTAGACTGTCTAACGTGAGTTGGTTTCTGCTCATCTGAACTAAAAATCTCTTTTTTACTTTGGCATTGGAAAACTACTTCATCTGAACTAAAAATTACTCTCGTTGGTGTGAAATGAACATCTTATACAGTTACTCTTTAGTTTAGCTGACTAAGAGAGAACTTGGTGTTGGCTGTACAGGATGAAAAATCTTTGATCTGGATATCAAGTAGTGGTGAGAAGCGCTTGAAGTTAGCTTCTGTTTCTAAAATTATACCTGGGCAGAGAACTGTAAGATATCGTCATTTGTTAGAAGTTTTGTATAACTACTCTTCTTTCAAGCTTATTTAACAAACTCTTTGATCTTTTGTAACAGCCTGTTTTCCAGCGTTATCTTCGCCCAGAGAAAGAATACTTATCCTTTTCTCTCATATACACCGGAAAAAAGAAGTCCCTTGACTTGGTTAGTGATCATGGAAACTCATATTTTGACAATGATTTAGGAATCTTTGATGATAACTCCCTCATAACAGTTTACCTTGATAGATTTGTAAGGATAAGGTTGAAGCTGAGGCTTGGATAGGAGGCCTTAAAACATTAATATCGGGTGGGCAAGGGGGGCGGTCAAAAATTGATGGCTGGGGTGGCGGAAGCATTTCAGTTGATGTATGTATTCTGCCAAGGATTCTGTGTCTTTTTTGTAATCATTTTTCTCTGCACTTCTGTCTGCCAAATTCATATTGATCCTTCGAAATGGGTACTGACTGCGTCTGATTTGTCAGTCATATAGGTTAATCATGTCGATAGAACTCTTCTAGTTAGGCTTTCAGTGTGTTTGTTTATTTTTTTCCGATATTTGTACTACTTAGTGTGTTTGTTTAGAGGTGCATGAATATTCTTTTGTATATATTCCAGGCCAGCAGAGACTTGACTTTGAGCAGTCCAAGCAGCAGTTCCGCCAGTGCTTCACGGGGTCACAGCTCTCCTGGGACTCCCTTTAATTTTGATCCACTTTCTTCTCCTAATAGTATTGGACCAGAGGTTTCAACTGAATCAGAAAAATCACATGTTGCATTGGACACCAAAAGTATGCAAACAAAGGTATCTGATGGTGTTCGGGTTAGTGTATCTAGTGCACAGAGTAATTCTAGTCACGGTTCTGGAGCAGATGAATCTGATGCACTAGGTGATATTTACATTTGGGGTGAGGTTACTTGTGACAATGTTGTTAAGGTTGGGATTGATAAGAATGCAAGTTACGTGACAACAAGAACGGATATCCTTTTGCCGAAGCCACTGGAGTCAAACGTCGTCTTGGATGTTCATCAACTTGCCTGTGGTGTCAGGCATGCTGCACTTGTGACAAGGCAAGGTGAAATTTTTACTTGGGGTGAAGAATCTGGAGGAAGACTTGGTCATGGTGTTGGGAAGGATGTTTTTCATCCCCGTCTTGTTGAATCACTCACAGCGACTACATCTGTTAACTTCGTTGCTTGTGGAGAGTTCCACACTTGTGCTGTTACTGTTGCTGGAGAGCTCTATACTTGGGGTGATGGAACACATAAGGTTGGGCTTCTAGGGCATGGTTCTGATGTCAGTCACTGGATACCAAAGAGAATCGTAGGTTCTCTCGAGGGTCTTCAGGTAGCTTCGGTAACTTGTGGGCCATGGCATACTGCTTTGATCACATCATCTGGGAGGCTTTTTACGTTTGGAGATGGAACATTTGGTGTCTTGGGACACGGTGACAAGGAATCAGTTCAGTATCCAAGGGAAGTCGAATCTCTATCAGGACTAAAGACGATTGCGGTTTCATGCGGGGTTTGGCACACTGCTGCTGTTGTTGAGATCATTGTCACACAGTCAAACTCTTGTTCTACATCATCTGGGAAGTTGTTCACATGGGGTGATGGAGACAAGAATCGTCTTGGACATGGGGACAAGGATCCTCGGCTTAAACCAACATGTTTGCCAGCACTTATTGATTACAATTTTCACAAAATTGCATGTGGACACAGTTTGACTGTCGGTTTGACCACTTCTGGGCAAGTATTTACAATGGGAAGTACAGTTTATGGTCAACTCGGGAATCCACGTACTGACGGAAAGTTACCATGTTTAGTGGAGGACAAGCTTGCATGTGAATACGTCGATGAAATCTCCTGCGGTGCATATCATGTAGCAGCCTTAACATCTAGAAATGAAGTTTACACTTGGGGTAAAGGAGCTAATGGGAGGTTAGGCCATGGTGATCTAGAGGATCGTAAAATACCAACTCTTGTGGAAGCTTTAAAGGATAGACACGTTAAGTACATTGCCTGCGGATCAAATTACACTGCAGCCATATGTCTACACAAATGGGTCTCTGGTGCTGAACAGGCTCAGTGTTCAACTTGTAGACAAGCTTTTGGCTTTACACGGAAAAGGCATAACTGTTATAACTGTGGACTTGTGCACTGTCATTCATGCAGTTCAAAGAAAGCTTTTCGAGCTGCATTGGCCCCGAGTGCAGGAAGACTATATCGAGTCTGCGACTCGTGTTATGTTAAGCTCAGTAAAGTATCAGAAATCGGCGAAACTAACAGAAGGAACAATGCAGGACCTCGTCTTTCAGGGGAGAATAAAGACAGATTAGATAAGACTGATATAAGATTAGCTAAGTTTGCTACATCTAATATGGATTTAATTAAGCAGTTAGATAGCAAAGCAGCCAGACAAGGAAAGAGAACCGACACTTTTTCGATTGGCCGCAACTCTCAGCTGCCTTCTTTATTGCAGCTAAAAGATGCTGTGCAGTCTAGAAACGACATGCGAAGAGCTACTCCAAAACTAAATTTGGCTCCATCAGGTGTTAGCTCTCGGTCAGTTTCACCTTTCTCTAGAAGATCTAGTCCTCCTCGCTCTGCCACTCCTATGCCTTCAACTGCTGGACTCTATTTCCCGATGAGTATAGCAGATAATATGAAGAAAACTAACGAATTCCTGAATCAAGAGATCATTAAGTTGCGAACACAGGTATGCATCTCAGAAGAAGGGTCACAGTTGTTTCTTGCATACTTCCTAGTTCATTCTTCCTCTGCATTATTTCTTATTTTCAGCTATTCCCCTGTGAAACTTGTCAATGTCACTCATGTGGGTCTAATAAAAATCATGGCGTTGGTTTAGGTTGATAGCCTGACTCAAAGATGTGAACTTCAAGAAGTAGAACTCCAGAACTCAGCGAAGAAAGCTCAGGAAGCTTTCACATTGGCAGCAGAGGAATCTGCAAAATCAAGAGCCGCAAAAGAGGCGATTAAGTCGCTCATAGCGCAGGTAATCTCTCTTAAATTCACTTCTCCCGTTATATTTTTGTGAACTACATTGAATTGTTCAAAGGTCGAATGCTAGTGAGCACAGTTAAAGAAACTACTAATCTAATTTGCATTTTTGCGTCTGGTAACAGCTCAAGGATGTAGCCGAAAAGTTACCGCCCGGTGTTTACGACTCAGAAAGTATAAAACTCGCTTGCTTACAAAACGGCTTAGACCAAAATGGTTTCCATTTTCCAGAAGAAAATGGTTTTCATCCTTCCAGGTCACTATCAATGACTTCTTCTGTATCTTCAATTGCTCCTTTCGAGTTTAACTCTTCAAATCCATCTTGGGCCAATGTTCAATCACCAAAGACCACACCTCGAGCCAGCGAAAGAAACAGCTATAGCAACAGTGAGTCAGTAGCCAGTGACAGAAACGAGCCTTTCTCTTTCCATCACAACGACAATGGCGCGAGATCCTCAAGCGAAACTAATCAAGTAGAAGCAGAGTGGATCGAACAGTACGAGCCTGGTGTGTATATAACCCTTGTGGCTCTTCATGATGGAACTAGAGATCTTAGACGAGTCCGCTTCAGGTTCGTAATCTTAAAACAAACTATATTGGTGCTGTTCCTTTGCTCGTTGATGGTGTCAGCGATAGGCTATGGCCTACGAGTAACGTTATTCGTTTAGTTGATACCATCAACGAGCGATAGTGACAAAGTTTTGTTCCTTATCTGTCGCTCGTTCAGCAAAATGCAATTTAAAATCCGAATTGTTAAAAATTTTAGCATTCAATTTTTAATTGCCTAGACTTGTCCCTGAACTTAAAATGTTCATGACGAGTATCTGCGACTAGTCTCAGCAACATGTCGTTTAACCGGTGACAAGGAAACGAATATAAATTTTTGTCGTTGCCTCCGAGACGGGCAACGAACAAACCCATTCTTTCTTGTTGCAGCGTTTACTTGTGAAGTTTGATACGAAAGAATGTGATTGTTTTTGTTTTTGTAGTCGAAGAAGATTCGGGGAACATCAAGCTGAGACATGGTGGTCGGAGAATCGAGAGAAGGTGTACGAGAAATATAACGTTAGATTATCGGAAAAGTCAACGACTTCAGGAGAACAAGACAGTTTTAGACCGGAGACATCTCTTCCTCATAGAGACAGAGACGAAGAAGATACTAATCATCACTAGTTCTGAAAGACCATAATGTGAATTTGCCCCATAATTTTCAGTTTCTCTCTGTTTTGCCCCAAAACTCTTGATTATGTTGTTGTTGTTGTTCAAGTTAAATTTTATAATTCCTATTTATTGTTATATATTTCGATTTAATCTATGGTTAATCTTCATGTGATCCTTTACATGTATAAAGTTACTGAATTTATAAGGGCCATATAGTCTTACAAACCAACTTGATATTGACTTTTTTACGTTGAAATAATCTTGAATTTTGTTATTAATAAATCATTTTTCACTAACTAATTGTGAGACTTAAAAGGAGACAATGTGTTACCTACATATAAGTCAACCAACTAATTTAGCAACCAACTAATAAATCATTTTTCATTATTCTTTTTGTTTTAGCATTTCAGGATACATATATAAACTCCATTTTTTTGGGACATTAATTTTTTAATTTGAGTTAATTAATTAGTATTTGGTGAAACATGTTTATTTAAATGTTTTGATCGACTACGTTTATAATTTTCCCACGGTTTCCTGCAACTATTTCAACTACATTTATTTTCCTTTTTGACTTCTATATGAACAACTCACGAATGTTTTATTTCTTTTAATCATTTTAAATAAATAAAACAAAATTCATTTTGTAATACATGCTAAAGGCAATCTTCGGTGTGTATCTGTGAGGATTTTCTTTTGGGGAAAAAACAAAATTTGATTAAATTAGAAGTTTAATATAGCCTATACATTAATAATGGTCGGCCCATCTATAAAATATGATATTTTTATAAAAACATTCACATACGCGTTTATCTTTATTTTAATTAAGTAATGATTAAAAGCTTATCAATTTTTTATTACGCAATAATTAAAAAAAAAAAGAACAAAGAAGAAAGGTACCAATTTATCTGTGATAAACGAACAAAATTAAAGGGGAAATCAACATGATACCTAATACAATGTTTGAATCACGAGTTTACATATATATAGATTACATATTCTACAAACTATAAGACATAATTAGAAAATTTAGTAAGTTTGGTCTGCCTCCAAAAATAGACCGACCAAAATCAAGTTGGTTAGCAAATGCAATTCTCCTTATTATCAAAAAAAAAAATACAAAAGAGAGAGAGATAGAGAGAGGAAGAAAATAACAAAATAACTAACTAATAATACTATATATATGTATAAGTATATAAGTAGATATGTAATTATGTATATATGATGATGAAGAGATTATGGAGAATTTTGTGAAGTACTCTCTAAGCCAAAGGCATTATGTTTTCTTGAAGGAGCAGAAGGTGGAATTGGTAATGTTTTTGGCAAGAATCCTTCAAATGATGATGGAGGATAATCATCCATAAACTCATGATCATGATGATGATGAGGTCTTGTTACTTTGAAAAATCTTTGTTGTCTTGATGATGATGATGTGTATCTTAAGGCATCTATACCATAAAACATCATCATTATGACCATGAGAATCAACAAAACTGATGATGTCTCTATCCCTTTATTGTTTTTGCCCATTTTGAGATACAAATGAAGAAAGAGAGAGAGAGAGAGAAATGAAGTTCAGTGTTTCATAAATGCTTATTGAATATGTGTGTGTATAGTGTGTAAAAAGGAGGAGAGACCGGTGGATATTATAAGACTAAATAATTGTACTAACTTTATATTATAATGTTTTTTATTTTATGGATATAAATAAATAAAAGAAGTGGTAAATTAAAGGGAAGAAAGATTATGTTGTCGAGAGAAGGAGAGGGTGGGGGTGGGTATAATTATATTTATGCTTTTCTTCTTTTGAACGGGTCTTTTGGGATTTTTTATTTTATTTTATTAATTTTTTTGAACTTTAGTGTATTATATACACAATCTTTATAAAACGAAATTAACGGTCAATGGTGATTATGGTTATTTTAAATATATATGTTGAAATTCAAATTGGTGACACTGGAACCAAGTCCAAATGGTATTTAGTATTTACCAATATACTGTGATTGATTTCTGATCTAAACTATACTCTATCCATTTTTTTTATACGATGTTTTAGAGTTTTATTTTTTGTTTCATATTATTAAATGTTTTGTGTTTTCAATATATTTTTTATATTTTTTTGGCAAAATTATCCCTATAATTATTAAAATAAATAGAAAGTAAAACAGTATAATAAGTATCATTTATTAAATATATTCAGTTGTGTGCAATAAGTTAAAAAAAAAAAATTTTTATGGTGATGACTATTACTGTGAACTGTTACTTTTATATTTTGACTGTATAAATAAAACTGTAACTTTTTTAGCTGTGTTTTTTATTTTTTCTCAAAGTCACTGATTACCTACTTTTAAAATCTTAAAAAAACTAAAACAAAAAATAAAATATTGACTGTGAGAAAATATAGGGACAATTATTTAATGAAAGCATGATTGGTAAAAAATTTGCTGTTAATACTCTAAAACACATTAACAGCCATGAAAGTGGGTTACTAATCACCCTCTTTAGATTATGATATAGAGAGAGTATCATTTATTACTAAATGAATTTCAAATTTAGACATAATAAAATTGAACACATCACTATTTTAACCAATTTAAATCATCATTAGTTAGATACGAAAAAAGCTTTAATTATTGTTTTTTTTTCTTTTTATATCGAGAGATAGGTGAACTCTGAAAAAAATGAAATGGTCATTAAACGAAGAAAGGAAACAATATAAAAACAAAAAGGGAGTGGGCAAATGGACCAAACAATAAATTCTATAATAGGAAAGATATATGTAGTGGGTCCCAACTAATTCTCAGATATTACCTTTTCAAGTTATATTAATTTTGATGACATATTAATACTAGTTTATTGTGTTTTTCTTCTCCATTTTCTTTTAATTCGTTGAAAAATATTTTAATAATAATAATTTAAAATAATAATATGAGACTTTTGAGGTATTTAAAATAATAATATGAGACTTTTGAGATACTAATGAAATATAAATTTTATATAAGTTGATATATTCAATTTAACAGATAGAATAAAGTTAAGTATTGTAAAATATATTTTACTAATTTTATGAAATTAAAAATTGGTGTATATATATGTTCATTTAATTATATTTTGGTTAATATAGTTCATTTAATTCATACGCAAACCTCGGCTCATAAATAATCGACCAAGATTTACGCTCCGTTTCGCCGACAGAAGTCCTTACGCATATAATACATTTTTGACTTTGTATTATAAAATAAAAATAATATATTTATTATTTAATTCGCATAGATGTTCATATCTAATACAATTAAACATTTTTTTTAAAAGTAAAGTTGCAAATGATATGAAAAATATGAGTAAAAAGGTGGACCGGAGTTTTGCCGACAAATGTGAAGTGTGAAAAGACAAGTAGTCGAATTAAATATGGTTGGGTATATTAAATTCAGGTACTCCTACTTTTATTTATTACGAGCATTTAATTTTCAAATTCCCCCCACAACTTCTATTAACCTATTCCACATACACATTTAATATTTTGTTTCATTAAATAGTTTATTGTGTTGAAAAAAAAAGGTTTCTTGTGCAGTTTTTATCTAATAGACGTCATCTTACATAAATGCTAATATTTTAATTTTTATATAATATATTTTTTGGTTGTTCTGAAATATGGTATTTTAGTATATTTAAAACCTATTGAATAATCAAAAATATTGAAGAGTAAGCAAATCAATTATATAGATAAATGTTGTTTCAAAAGGCAGGATTAGAATTTAGATCCTATAACTTATAAGGACATTTTAAAAATACTATCAAATGATCTATTTAAAATTCTAAGAATATGCTTAGAGCAAAAATCTAATATATATATATATATATTTATAAAAATAATTAATGAATTAGACAAATATATTTAGTTTCTTTTTATTAGAGATTTTGATTCACGTTCTGTTTCTAAGTACTTGCCATGACCAAAGTTTCAAATGTTAGCAATTTGGGCCTTTATTTCAACTTTGTTAATGGGCTTTCAGTCCAATCTATCAAATATTAAAATTCATATTCTGTAACCAATTAAAACGTATTTCTAAGGATTTATTATTGTGGTTTGTATCTTACATACAAATTTCTGAACGCACTTATTTTCTATTAAAATTATAAGAATGGTATATAATTCGGTAATAACAAAAAGGAATACTATATTTGTTAAAATATTTTTATTTTTAAAATTACTTTTGCTGTAAGAAAAGTTAGATATTTCTATGAATATATGAACTGATTAATTGATCGATTTAATTATATTGACGGCTGCTTGTAACTTGTAATAATCATTGTCAAAATGTCATATATATGATCATTAACTAATCTGCCACTAATTAAATTCTTTTTCTTTAATCTTGGTTGCCATGCGAAAACGTGATACAATGAAACACTACAAATCTAAAAGATATACTTTTTGTTCATAAAGTTTTTTTCCCCCCGAGTTTTTGTTCATAAAGTTAAGTAAAAACTAAAACTCAAATCAAATTTAAATTTCCTTTCTTATATTAAAAAACCATATATATATATATATAAGACACATCATGTCTCCATTAGAAACCAAATTTAAAGATTTTGTACCCATTAGTTTATATCCCTACCTAAACACTTATCTAGAAGCTCTCCTCACATCAGGGCCGGTCTTAGACGGGTGAAATATTTGCCTCGATTCTAAATTATATCGGTTCCCAAATCATATAATTGTCTATGTAAAAAAATGAAAATTTATTTTTTCTTTATATAAAATTACCGGTCCCGATTTTAGATCTAGTTTCAAACCCTCATATTTTTCTGAGTCGGCATGCCTCATAATTAATATATATA
>KE150860.1:456455-467831 GCA_000411095.1 Aethionema arabicum
ATAAAAAAAGACCTATCTATATTAATTTATATAATTAATTGAGAAACAATTAATTAATAACAAATAAGTAATTAATAAAAATTAGAATCAAGAATCAAAGTAATTGTTGAATAGGTCAAGAGAAGAAGGAGAAGTATTCATTGAATAGTTGATTGAGTCATCAGATAAAAACTCACCCATTAATGAAGGGTCTTCAATCACACAATTTTCATGATGATGATCATCATCATGATTATCATGATACTCATGATGCATCTCTGATGTTGTTGTTGTTGTGCATACTACTTCTTCTTCCTTTTGTTGAGTAGAAGGCACTATTGAAGACGACGCCGTTTGACCAGTAAGACTTTGAACTAATGTCATGAAATCATTAGGGTGTGTATGTATAACCGTAGGAGAATCTGTGTAGATTATGACCGGTTCTCTCGGTGCCAAAGGCGGTTTCTTGATTTTGTGTGATTCTTTACGAAGTTTTAATGGAGGTGGTCTTTGACCTAGAATTATCTCTCTTGATTTTCTTGATGTGTTTCCATCTTTAGACTTGAAATTATCAAGATCTGATGGATCCATTCTTATGTTTTGATGGAATTTAAGTAAAAAATGTATGGTTTTATTGGGAGTAATGATATGATTTTGTGAGGAAAAAAAGAAAAAAATGATTGTGTAATGATTAAAAGGCATGAATGATGATATATATGTAGATGCACACACGTTTTTGTGTGTATAGAGAGAGAAAGAGATAGAGAGAGAAAGAGAGAGGAGAGAGAGAGAGAGGAGAGATAAGTCAAATGAATGAAATTGATAATAACATATGACTGACTTTACAAGTGGTGAAAATTGGCGACTTGATGAATATTATTGTCTCAATATTATTTAGGGACCCATATTATTATTGTTATTATTTATGAATAGTAAACATTGGATTATAGTGTTTTAAACTTCAAAATATTTCATTTTTATGAATTATCAGAAAAAGTTTTTTGTTTTGAATTTTTTAATAGCCAAAATTTTTAAACCTTGAGTTTTAATAATGAGATATTTAGATCAAAAATTAAAATTGAACATAAAATTACAGTTTAATTAACAAAAAAATTGAAATTTTTCATTTTTTTGATTTAATGGATTATGGTTAAATTTTGTATTTAGAATTTAATTTTGATTTACAAATCCAATTTAGTTTATAAAATAATCTCGTTATTAAAATTCAGAATTTAAGAAATGATAATTTAAAGATTTTTCACCAAACCAAAAATAGCTAATATATTTAAAATACCATGATCTTTATTATATACTTTATGATTACAATGGATTTTGGTTAGTTGGGTGACCGAGTCATCTTTTACAAAGACTTGCTTTAATTATTTACCACTTTTGATTTTAAAATAAATTAAATTAGTAAGGTTAATATAAATTTACATAGGAAAAAGACATAAGGTAACGGTAGTTATTTTTTTTTGTAAGGTAAATAATAATTTAATTAATTAATTCGAGAAACAAATGAAAGAAGAAGTCAAGAGAAGAGAAGTCGGATCATCCAAATTAGAAACTGGGCCCAATTCAAATAGTCAATATATTGACTGAAGAGAGTTGACTCGGTCACTGGTCAGCGAATAGAGAAAAGACGGTCTTTGTGTTTAAATGGTTTTGGTCAACTCTCAAAGTCAACCTATTTTGCAGCTTTGTTCATTAATGTTTTCAATTTCACAAATCTCAATCTCATTATAAATTTAATTTATAGAAATGATATATAGAGATTGATTATTAACTAAGTCCGTTTGATAATTTTATTTAATTAATATAGGACATGATTTTTAAATTTACATCATATATTAAATCTAATAGTTATTAGGAATATTTTTATACAAAAAAATTGAATCACTGGGATTTCTACAATATATATATATATATATACAAAAACATTTAGATAGAAACTTCTAATAATAATTTATTTTAAAATTTCAAAACATTGAAACAAATTTATTTGTTTTCTCTATATCTCTAAAGTCAATAATTTTATATACGAAAATTACGTCTAACAATAATAGAAAATCTATGATTATTAATAAACTACATCGCTCGAAAAAATAATAATAGTAATAAACTACATCACTTGTTTCTTCTTGTTGGTCCAATTATTCTTTTGTTTTGCGTGCTGATTTCAATTAAACATTCGTTTGTTTATTTATAAAACATATATTTTTTAACAAGAAAAACTTATATACATTCCATTATAAAATATTGCATCTTTTAATTTTTAAGTTACAACAAATCAATCATATGATATATAATTAATTAATTAGAATTATTCTTACAATAGAGGATGACTTCTTTTATCTGCTCGTCTCTTTCTTCATCATCTATTGATTTTCCGCCGGAAGAGTGTGCCGGCGAAGATTTGACAGAGTTAACACAACTTTTCCGGCGGCGGTGTACTTCCACCGCCGTGGNTCTCTGTTTTTGATTCCGACATCTAAGCTTCTAAATCAGCAAAGATCTCACAAACTCTGATTATAATTTTAATTTAATCGTTATTAGTATTTAAATTATAAGAGAAATTAGGAGTAATTAATGCAATAACCCCAAAATTGAAGACAAAAATGCGGAAATGTTGAATAGTTGTTACCTTTTATTATCTACACCATTAATGTAATTTCGTGATTAAAGCTTCAATTTCTTTTTTAAGGCTAAAATTGAGGATTCAAATGCTCTGTTTTCAGGGTATAAAAATACACTCGTGATAAGTTTTTTTTATTTTAATTGTTATATAAAAAAATTATTAGTTTAATGTTTCTTTAATTTTATATGGTGATATATGACGATATTTTTTTGTAGTTCACGAGAATTGTGATTGTTCTTAGCTATTTACACGTGTCAACATTACAAGAAAAGTAATTAATTTGTATTTAAGTCATAATTATAAAGCCTGACCATAAGTTTTTAGTTCACGAGATTTACGATTCTACCTATTTATTCTTACTTGTCGTGGTTATAGGCAATGTTCTAAAAAGCAGATTAGGCGGACGCTAGGCGCTAGATGGCCATAGACTGTTTCGATTTTTCTAAAAGTAAATATATTAGGCGGGAGTTAGGTTTGACGGATTTGGCGGCAGGTAAACAGTGTTAAGCGGCGCTAGGCAGTTATAATCATGATTATAATTTTTTTTGACAATTGAGTTATTTTGAAAATTTTGTAAGTTATCCCAAAATTAAGTATTTTTTAAAAAATAAAATTTTTTAAAAACTTGTGAGTTATAATCCATATGATTATGCATTTTTTTTTGAAAATTTGATTATTTTGAAATTTTTTGAGTTATAGGCTATAATTATGGTTTTTTTTAAAATAGGTTATTTTGAAATTTTACGGATTATAATTCATGATTAAGTGTTTTTTTCTAAAAAAAAATTAATTATTTTGGAAAACTTTCTAGGCATAATATATAATATAACCCACAAAAATTTGTAGGCCCAAAATATATAATATACCCCACTATAAGTTATAATATCCTAAAATTAGTTTATTTTGTCCATTTCATCTCTTTCGTCTATTTTGTCTCTTTCATCTCCTTTGTTTCCTTCTTCATGTTCGTCTCTTTTGTCCCGTTCGTCCTTTTCGTCCCGTTCTCTTTTGTCCATTACTTAATTCTGATGTTATTTTAATTTCTTTTCTATCCAAGTACTTGATCAAAACTTTTATATATGTGGTCTTACTGAAATTTTTTATTTATGCATCACAAACAAATATACAAAGAACAACATATAAAATCCATCATCCACATAAGATCAAACACCACACAAATTAACAGAAAATTATTGTTCTCAAATCATGATTAAAAAAAAAAACCGGTTTAGGTCATGTATCCTTCGGTTTGCAACACTCAGTTTTCTTCTTGAAATTCAATTTTCTCGTAAAATTTCTCCAACTTCTCCTTGTCTTAACCAATTTTTGAACTTCTTCTTTCATACACATACATTCCTTTTCAAGCTCACAAACTCTTTCTCTTACATTATCACCTTTAAGCTTCAAAACTCCATTTTCATTTTCAGGATTCTCAAGATTCTCAGACACAAAGAGCCAGCTAGATAACGATGTTCTAAGTCTTAATTGTTCAAAGAACAGAACTTGAACAATCACACGAAGTGGTAACCTCTCGTTTTGTGCAGCATGTGTGCTAGCTTCTAATGAAAGCTTTTGGCAGTTCATAAGTCGACATATCTGCTCTCTTTCACTCTCAGTAACCCAAGGATGAGCCTGCAAATTCACAATTTTTTAGACCAAACTCAAGATCTTGTAAATTAAAAGGTTTAAGAACTTGTGAATATTGGATTTTAGACCCTAAATTATCTCTGTTTGGTGAAAAAAACCTCAACTATCAAAATGATTTTTTAAACTTTGAATTTTAATAACTAAGTTTTTTAAACCCGGATTTTCTGAATCCAAAGTAAATTTTATTACATAAAATTAAACCATAATCTCAAATTTAACTAAAAGATATATTCTAAATTTGGATTAATTACGTTATAATTTTCAAGTTTAAATTTGAGATTTCGATTTAAAAACCCGATTATTAAGGTTTAGGGTTTAAAACCTCCGATTATCAAAATTCAAGGTTTAAAAAGAGTATTTGCAAAAATAATTTACTTTTTCATAGATATATTTGCAAAAATGCACATATCCTATGACAACAAGGGTATTTTTGGTATACACTAATGAATTTGTCTATTTTTGCAAATCCCTTGTGAAAAGTGTATTTTTACAAATTCCTATGAAAAAATGTATTTTTGTAAACCCCTTTTAAAAACTCATTTTGATAGTTGAGAAATTTGTTTTTCACTAAACAAAATATCATAATCCCTAAACACAAGAATCACTTACCTTGAGGTAGACGTCAATGGCATGATAAACTCCATCATCTAAAGGTCTAGCATAATTAGGTATTGAAGTAACAATAGCTTCAAATTTAGCAAGTTTAAGATTAACATCAGGTGCTACTTCAGCAAGAAACCCATCAACAAGTGTTGAAACTAACATCAATGGTGTCATCAAATCATCTTTATTCTCCTTAGTCACTTCTTCTTCTTCTTCAATTACACAAGGAGAAGGAACAATCCTTCCTTGTTCAACACAAGACACAAACTGTTCAACCATTCTTAAAACACATTCAACATCATAAAGTGTTTCTGAATATCCCATGTTTGGTATCAAAAGATCAACTAAACCAGCTTGATCTAACTGATTCCCTATAAGTTTCTCTAAATCTTCTCTTGAAGATTGCTCTATATGAAGCACCATTGATGTCTGAAGTAACTTAAGAAGAAACTTAGTCGAATTTACGCCTTTTTTCGTCGGAAGTAACCCAATAATCTCTTCAAGAAACCCTTTTTGTTCAGCTTCTGAAGGGTTATTACTTCTTGTTTGATCATCTAAGTTCACTTCTTTGTTCATTAAAGGAACATGTTTCTTAGTATAATACATAACAGCTAAAGCAATACTCTCAAGTTTCATACCTTGTGTTTCCATGGCAATAATCAATCTTTTAAAAAGATTTAAACTTAGAAAAGATGCATCATTAAACCACCAATCTTCACCTTGTAACTTACCAGAAGATGAAATACCATTCCAAAAACATAAATCATCTTCTTTGATTTGTTCTTTAATTGGAAAATTAAAAAGAGTTGATGAATCTGCAGCACATGCCTTGTTAGCTAAGGAATCAACACATCTTGAAATTATGTGAAGATCTTCTGCGAAATCGATAACTTCTTCACATGATTGAAGAGCTTTAATGGAGTCAGTCCAATTAGTGAAAACTTCATGAAGAAAAGCTTCAGTTTTGCCTATTAGATTTGCTTCTCCATAGCTATCAGTCATCTCAAGATACTCAGCAGCACATCTAAGAGCAACGACGTTGAAAGCAGTAAGTTCGATTTTAACACCGTAACAAAATTTTGTTACTAATTCGAATGTTTTGCCACCTCCTGGTATGTCATCTAATCTTAAGACACAGAAGTTTGAGGTATTGTCTTTTGAAGTTTCTTCGATAAGTTTCTCGATTAATCCACTTCTAGAGAGTAATGGAAACTGCAAAAATCAAGAAACAAACCCTACTTATTAAGTCTTATAGTGGTAATTGCAAAAATACACTAATTTGAAGTTTTTTTTTTTGCAAAAATACACCAATTTGAAGTTTTTTTTTGCAAAAATACACTATTTTGTGTGGTTTTTAAAAAAAAAAATACGGTTTTTATGTACATTGATGGACCAAATTAACTTTCAAATATTATAATTAAACCCTAAAATTAAAATCATTAAGCCCTAAGATTTAATCATAGAACTTTTTTTTTGGTATTTTAGAGATATTTAAAGAAGAGTAATGGAAACTACAGAAATTAATAAACAAAACCTTCTTGGGACAATTGTAAAAATACACTGATTTGAAGGGGTTTTTGCAAAAATACACTAATCTAATTTATGTGGGGTTTTCAAAAATACAACTTTTAAGTACATTGATGGACCAAATTAGCCCTCAAAATATATCATCATTAAACCTTAAAATTAAAATCATTAAACCCTAAAGTTTAATAAAAAAAATTTTGTTTTGTATTTTAGAGTTAATTAAAGAAGAGTAAGTTTGTCAATTCGTTTAAATAAAAGTGTATTTTTGAAATTTTTATAAAAAGGTGTATTTTTGAAATTTTTTTAAAAAAGTGTATTTTTGCAAAACATATGTTAAAATTTCTTGAAATTTCTCAAATCTGATTACATGGGGTTTAAGAAGAAAAAAAGGAAGTAAAATAAAACCTTGTGGAGATGAAACTTCATGTCTTCAATTTCTATGGTAACATCACTCACAAGTCCTGTGGTACAAAGCCTGACAAAATCCATGAAAACTACCCAATAAAGCTTCAATAATTGTTCAAATTATGATAAAAATGTGATGTTTTCTCTCAATTTTCATGAAAAATAAGTAGATTTATGTAAATTTGAGAAGGCAAATGAAGAATTGAATACCAAGTTTGGCCTTCACGATGGAAAGCATCTGATTTGGAGCCAAGTCTCATAAATGCCATATGAATAATTAAAATTAGGGTTCTTGAAAAGAGATATAATTAATTTGCTGTAACCTAATTTTTAATATATAAAGAGTGTTCTTGATGAAACAATATTTGAGTTATTTTTAGCAAATTCTTTAAAGATAACGAGTCTCAGGCAAAACAGCATGGAGAAATTAAAGTTTTGACTAATAAAAGTTAAACAAACTTCAATATTTGGTTATTACAGAAAAATAAAAATTTCCTACAAATACTCGAACTCTAGTATTGTGCCACGTGGCTCTTCTTGTTGATCCTCAGGTTCTGTTTTAAATAAATAAATAAATAAATAACCATTTTTTTTATCACATAGTTAATTTATACGTATAACCATTGTTCATTAGAGGTTAGTAATTAGAGAATACACAAAATAAGATTATATAATATTTATTATTATACTTGATTTTTTAGTTTTTAGAAATAAAATATACATAATTAACTTTTTTTACTTTCGTACACAATTAAAATATATTTATGCACATAAATTGCAAAGAAGACATGTTTTACACAAACTATTGAATAGCTTCTCTCTTTAAAATATCCAAAATCATTAATTTTATTTTAATGGAGATTAATATAAAATTAAATGTCTGAGTTCTATATAACTAAAGATACAATAATATTCTCCATTTGATAAAAAAAAACCNATGTGAATACTCATCTTTACGAGTCTTTTGATGAAATTCAACGATCTTGAATTTATAAACATTCTTAAAATCAAATGCCATAAAAGATTTGATATAATTTTTGCTCCTAAACTCGAATCCCAATCTAGTTTATGCATTAATTGTTGATTTGATATGATATCCTTTTTTATTTCATGATATAAATTTTGCAAAACGAAAAAGTCAAATGATATAAATATAGTCAAAGCTTATATTTAATACTAATTCACATGGGATCCATCTATAATTTAATGCCTTCCAAAGGAATTAAGCTTTGACTTTTTTTCTCCTTCACAAAATTAGATTTCTTCGTAATTCATTTACAAAATCAACTTGTATTTAAATTGAATATATAAATTATATATAGGGATCGGAGTTTTACCAAATATCGAGTTAATACTCCCAATAGATCATCGACACCTGTCCGTTTTATTGAATATCACGATACAAAAAATAATTTAAAAATAATAACGAATGATTTCTGTAGTAAAGAAGAAAACTAAAAATAAAGATTAGTAAAACTCAACATAAGGTTGGCACGTGAGCCAGTGACTTAAATCGTTAACCGTTAAATTAAAATCTCATTTATTGTAAACGCTAATTTAAATTTTTTTTTTTTAAAATATAAATTTTAAAATTTTAATTTAATTTTCTCAAACATGATAAATTAATGTTCACGAAATTAGACAAATGTTACGAAATTGCAATGAAATTGATGAATTATCTACAACATTGAGGTCGCTAGAAACAAAACACGCACAAATTAAAATGGTTAAGTGAGAATTTTACGACAAAATTTGACGATAGAATTTGACAAATTTAACGTTGCGCATACTAATTATATATATATATATTTTTTTTTTCTTATAAACATTTGTTAACATTTCAATTATTTTTTTTGATAAATGAAATATTAAGTTAATATTTACAGTGGTTTTTCAGTCAATTTCATTATATAAAATTCAGTTTAAAAACTGACTCTCTCATGATTATATACATAAAAAATATCAGAAAATCAAATAAAAGGTACTAATTAAAATAATCATTTTCATGAGGTTAAAAACGCGACAACGTTTATCAATTAAAAGTGTCGAAATTCGCACTTAAAACATTTTTAAATTAGTGGACTTTTTTTCCTTCATAAATTAGTTTCTTGCATCACAAGTTAAAAGAAGATGCAAAGGATCTAAGAAAACTCAAAACTGTTAACGTGTAGAGAAAGAAAACACTTACGGAGACGGAGGAGTAGCCTCACATTCCTTAACCGTCCACGTCTCACATTTCTCAATGCATCCTTTACTTTCACACCTACACACACACACCCACATGTGTCATCAATCTCTATATATACACATCATTACATACACATAAACACCATAAAACACATAAATTCAAGAGAAAAGTAGCAATGTTGCAGTATATGAAAGAGAGCAATTACCAAAACCAAGTTTCTTATGGACAAGAACTAGCTCCAGCTTGTCCTCGTTGTGCATCTTCAAACACTAAGTTTTGTTATTACAATAACTATAGCTTATCACAGCCTAGATATTACTGTAAAGGCTGCCGCCGTTACTGGACTAAAGGCGGATCTTTACGGAATATTCCGNCCGGCCGGTGGAGGATGTAGGAAGAGAAGCCGTAAGAGATTAACCAGTAGCAGAACATTTGGTAGAAATGAAAACCAAGTAGATGAAACCAGGACCGGTTTAGATCATCAAGATGAAGAATCTCAACCTGAGATTGATTTAGCTGCGGTTTTCGCAAACTATGTGAACCATCAAAGTCCTTCAAGAACTCAAGAATCGTCACCAACCACGACAACAACAACAAGTAGTGATGTCTTGGATTGGGGTGTGGATCTTGGATTCTTTGGACAATTTGATCTAACCCAGAAGATTGAAGATCAAGAAGAGATGTTCAAGTTTCAAGGTTTGCTTAATGATAAAGAGATTCAAGAGATTTTGAACTGCTCATTCTCAGAGGAATCTGAGCAGTTGAATTCTCCAGCTAGTTTCATGATCAATGATGATTGTTGGATCAATTCATCAGATCTTTCTACATTTGGAATCTGAATAATTTTTAACATATTTAGCAAATCTCTAAGACTTAGTATACTTACACTGATTCATTATTATCTTGTACACTAGAAGTAATTCAAGTAATCATTACTGTATACTAATTTTTGAATAATGTATACGATTTATACCTTTATTTTGAAGAAAACAGAAGCAGAGTATGGTGTTTACATGGAACAAGACATTTAATACAGTAGTTTCATACCTTAAGGTTTGTTTTTTGTTTTGGAAGTGATAAAGTCAATAAGCATTTGAAGTCCTCCACTTTTGCCTTGTGCTTTCACTTTCTTTAGAAAACCTGTTAATTATGAAAAATCCAACCATTAGAATGAAAAAAAAAACCTGTTAATTTTGAAAAATCCAACCATTACAGTGAAATCATAGTATTGTTTGTTGTGGATTTACATCTGAGCTTATGTATCAAACTGTTACTAACAATCATTTGATTTGTAGTACTTGTTAGGAAATGTTAAGAATCAGAGAGATTACTGGACACATATATATGGGTTACCTTCTGCAGCCATGGGGAAGTTGTCGAATGTAGAAGTCGTCGCCTTAAGTAGTTTCTGGAGAATGATTACATAAAAATGGATGTAAGAGAGACATAAAACAACACAGAGTAGAGATTCAATAGTTTATGACCATACAAGAACGAGCTCTCCAGGTTTCACAGGAAGTTCCTCAAGTCCAACAATTTTCCTACACATTTAAAGTATCAATTTCTTCAGGATGACCAGACAAGACCAGACCAGACCAGATATGGTTTAATAACTGACCTGATGAGGAGTTTATCATGAATTTGCTCACACTCAAACAAAAAGCAGCTTGAGGTAAACGGTATCTCTTTACCTTTCCATTCTACAGAAATTTGAGTCGAAATTGGAAAAGACAAAGCATATCTCAGGAATGTGCAAAGAGACAAATATAAACTATTTTAAGTTAAGATATGAATATCTGTTTAACTCACCAAGATGCCATGTCAACGTTGCAGTGAAATTTTGTTCTTCTATCAGAGTATCAATAGCAAAATGAACATTTGGTCCCATTGAGTCCATTACATCACAGAGGAAGTTCACTGTATTCTGCAAATCCAATCATTATAAACTTTAGAAACCAAGAAGCACATAGAATAAAATCAAGATTGTTATATGTAGATGACTTGCAATAACAAGAACCTGTTTTCCACCGTAAGGCAAGTAGAATATGAGGTCCATAAACAAGCAATCTTCTCCAAGGAGACTGTTCAGTTCCTGTACATCCTTGGTGTTTATGGCACTACAGAAGTCTCTAACTAAATCAGATGTTGATTGTGGCGATAACTCGTCTGGAGCTGTCTCAAATGAACTGCCAATGGAATTTCTGCAAACCAGCAACTGCAGGTTACCTGCCTGTACCGTATTTTGCCAACATAATGACGAAGAAAACAGCTTTGGTGATAGTAAATTGGTGAAAGTATTATCACAAGAAGGTAATGAAACAGAGAATGTATGAGTTTTGCTTCTGGAGCAGAGCACAGTGCCTAAGGGGATGTTAATGAGAGAAGATTG
>KE150860.1:478559-498822 GCA_000411095.1 Aethionema arabicum
TATGAATAAGGTATTAATTGTTATATATACTATGATAGTATTTGCTGGAGTTGTGGACCGTAACTAATTTTTGGGTTATTGCTGACTTTTAAGTTTATTAATATAAACCGGTGATAAAAATAAAGATTAATTAATCTAAAGCAATCAATTTAATTATATATTTAATAAGATTTGCTTGTTGTGATCTACTTGTATCATATTCATTTAAGATCAACTATTTTGTGGGCTTATCAGATCGTCCCTACTTGTTCACCACTCATACGTTCACAACAATTTTTATGTATTTTTTCACTTCTTTTTTTGGTACGTTGATTATTGAAATCTACTTTAGATTAGTTATATTTATTTATAATCTTATACTATGTTTTTTCATTTTTAATTGTTGATGTCAAGAATATAATACAAGTGGTGAAATTTAATATCTATGAGCGGTTATTAAATTTACGTTTTAATACAATTTTAATTTAATTTAATTTATTAAATTTTATTATTACTGTTAAAGTGTCCTAATATTTTTTTCCCAATATCCTGATATTTTAAATCATAAATTATTTTTTTGTTTGGTAAAAAAACGTCCAACATATCTGTATAATTTTTGAAATTCTAAATTTTGGTAACAGAGTTTCTAATTTATGAACTTTGATAACAAAATTTTTAAATCAAAATTTAAAAATTTAACATAAAATTACAACCTAATTAATCCATATTTAAATGTAAGTTAAAAAAACATCAATAGGTTATGTTTTTTTCGCCAAATAAACTAGTTTAGAATTTAAAATATTATAATTTCATAAAAAATTAATATTAATTGATATTTTTAGTTGTTGATAAAAATTAAAAACAATTATGACTAAAACATACAAAAATCATGAACAACAATTAGTTGTGTATTATTATTATATAGTTAATGGTATAAAACTATAAATATAAAAGCGTTAAATGCGTTTATGATACGCCAAATCCAATCATAGTTTTTTTTTAAAATGTGTGTACTAAAAGCATTAACGTCTCTCTTGGGTTTTTCTCTTTCGTTTACTTACATTTTATTCTATACACTAAAGTCGTAATTCAATTTTTTATTTTAAAATAGAGAGAAAGGCACTCACTACCAAATTAAATATTTAAATGATTGCATAAGTCTTCATAATTATTTTAATATTTTATCCCGCTTTTATTTTATTTATAACATTCTTATTTTTGTTAATGTAATTAAATATGTCGATGTTGAAAACAACATGTAACCGTATAATAATAATAATATTACTCATCATGTTACACTGATAACTAATATCAGCCCACGTCCTCTTTTTATTAAATACTATCCACGTGTATTTGTCTTTGTTGCTTGCTTGAATAAAACAAAATCAGTATTCATTACATTATATATTATTTTCTTATAGTTAGACTTTACCATTTTAATATATTAAATTAATTTTTAAGCTTATGGAAAAGAACAAATTATGATAAATGGAAATTGACGAGTTATGAAGAAAAATGAAGGATCATTTGGGTAATTATTATTGTCTAATAAGTCCTTCAAACATTTTGCAGCTTTGAAGGAGTTTTAGTGCTTCTCACTCCTTTTTTTTAATTCTCACTTAAAATATTATTCTCCTTTTATCATTACATTTTATTTGGTTATTTATATACTGATATTTTTTTTTCCACTTAAAACTTAGTTCATTAATAACTCAACCACTTGTTCTTTGATTACAATAGCATTAATGTTCACAGGTAAATTAAAACCCACCATTGCTGAGAAAGACGAAAAGGTTTTGCTCAATCTGGAGATCGCATCAGCTGCCCGATTCTGCTCCCTCGGAATGTGCTTGAGTTGGAGGAAATCGAAATCTCCCCTTATTGCACGAAGCGATTGCGCGACGATATCCAGAGACGGCCAGATCTTCTCCTTGGTAAGCCCTTCCACCAGTTCAGCACAATCAGATTCCACTATCACCTTCCGGTAGCCTCGCATTCTGATCTGAATCAGAACCCAAATCAAAGCTTCAGCCTCCACTAGGAAGGCAGAGTGAGGAGAGTTGGATCGAGAAATCCCGAGCTTCTTAGCTCCATAGCACTGTAATCGACCCATGTTATCCCTTAAGAGCCAACCGACACCACTGGAGCCTCTATCGTCGCATGACCCATCCACGTTACACTTCCAGAAGCCTTCCCTCGGCGGTTTCCAGGTTCGAACCGATCTCGTCCTTAGCCCAGCCCTATCCAAGCGACGCGTGCTAGCCGAAATCGAGGTGTGATCTCCCTCTTCTACACTATGGATCCATTCCTCAGCATCGATATTGGCCTTCATACTGATTGAAATCCCTGAGGGTTCCGATGCTGAGAAAAGGATTTGATTTCTTTGTTTCCAGATTCCCCATAGTATCCAGGGGGCTTTGATAAATAACCTTCTAATCTCTTTATCATTTTCATTGTGTAATAGCAGTCTAGCAAGATTGGAATACACAGAAGAGGTAAACGGCTGACTTTGCACCCCCGGAATACCACTAACCGCCCATGTCAGCCTCGAGAATGGACAGGTAAAGAAAAGATGGTTTACTGATTCCTCTACTTCTTTACAGAATAAGCAAGCGTTCTCCTTAGATAGATTCCTTTTCTTCAGATTGGTTCCTAATGCAAGACTGTTTGACATAACCTTCCAAAGGAACCCTCTAAGCTTAGGAGTAGTCTTAGCCTTCCATACTGCCTCATATAACGGTTGTAAGTTAGGATTCGTCAACTCACCTTGCTTGGAATCCAGATTCTTCTGTAGCCAGCTCCCTGATCTGACCGAATATTGACCATCTTTTGCATGAGCCCAAACGACAGTATCTATCGTTGAATCCAGACCTGGAATTACTTATTTGACCCATTACACATCCTCTTCTACAATATTATTACTTAACATCTCTTCATTCCATTGTCTGATGCCTGGAATAATGAGATGTCTAACCGTAATCCCTTGACCCACTGCACTTGATTTTTTGCGAGGTGGTCTTGGTGGAATAAGTGGCAGCCAAGGATCATTCCAGCAATCTGTTTGCCTACCTGAGCCAATGAGTGTCCGAACTCCTGTTTTCATCATCGGAAGCGCAGTTAGGATACTTCTCCAGAAGTAGGATACTGATATTTATGTCATATTCAATTTTTTGTAAAAGAGAAATTTTAAAAAAAAATTGCTGCAAAAAATTAACGAAACAATTACAAAGCCGAGCGCGCGTTAAGAGATTTTGCCCTCAAAACGACATCGTTTTGTTACCGTCGGAGAGATTTATGTAATTGGGGATTAGTGTCGATAATCCTCTGGTTCTCAAGTTATGGGAGGAGATTATCGACCTTATGTGCGTCTTCTTCAATCCTGTAGCATCAGGAATCGCGAAACTCTTTGTAGACAAGTTCATGGCTTGTTTCTCAAGAAGGGTTTTCTTAGTTCAATTGTTATTGTCGCTAATCATCTCCTTCAGATGTACTCGCGGAGTGGTAGAATGGAAATTGCGAGGAACCTGTTCGACGAAATGCCTGAGAGAAACTATTTCTCGTGGAATACTATGATTGAAGGGTATATGAATTTAGGGGAGAAGGGGAATTCGTTGAAGTTATTTGATATGATGCCAGAAAGGGATGGGTACTCTTGGAACGTGGTTGTTTCCGGGTTTGCTAAAGCTGGTGAGTTAGGTGTTGCCAGGAGGTTATTCGATGCCATGCCTGAAAAAGATGGTGTGACGTTTAATTCTTTGCTTCATGGATATACTTTGAATGGATGTGCCAAGGAAGCTCTGAGACTGTTTAAGGAGGTAAAACTAAGCGCTGATGTGATTACATTGACGACAGTACTTGGAGCTTGTGCCAAGTTGAGTGCTTTGGAATGCGGGAAGCAAACACATGCTCGCATTTTGGTCGGCGGTGTTAAACATGACTCGGTAATGAGTAGTTCGTTAGTTAATTTTTATGCAAAATGTGGTGATTTGAGAATGGCAAGCAATGCATTGGACCAGACTGGAGAGCCTGATGTATACTCTCTATCTGCGCTGATTTCAGGGTATGCAAATTGTGGGAGAGTGAATGAGTCTAGAAGAATTTTTTATAGGAACAGAAACAGATGTGTCTTTTTATGGAACGCTATGATTTCCGGTTATGTTTCAAACAATATGGAAATGCAAGCGTTGGTTCTTTTCAATGAGATGAGGCATGAATCCCGGGAAGACTCTCGTACGCTAGCAGCTGTCATAAATGCTTGCAGCAGTTTGGGTATCCTGGAGACTGGTAAGCAAATGCATTGTCATGCTTGTAAGTTTGGGTTACTCGATGACGTTGTTGTAGCTAGCACATTGCTTGACATGTACTCCATGTGTGGAATCCCTATGGAAGCGTGTAAACTTTTTGGTGAGGTCAAAACCTATGACACAATCTTACTAAACTCTATGATCAAGGTATATTTCAGCTGCGGAAGAGTTGAAGATGCAAAATGGGTATTCGAGAGAATTGAAGAGAAGAGCTTGGTTTCTTGGAATTCAATGACCGTAGGATTCAGTCAAAATGGTTGTCTAGTTGAAACTTTAGATTATTTCCGCCAAATGCACAAGCTAGATTTGCCGACAGATAAGTTTAGCCTCTCTAGCGTCATTAGTGCGTGTGCAAGCATTTCGTCTCTCGAACTCGGTGAGCAGGTTTTTGCAAGAGCAACTATTGTAGGCCTTGAGTCTGATCAAATAGTATCATCCTCACTTATTGATCTCTACTGCAAATGTGGGGCCGTGGAAAATGGCAGAAGAGTATTTGATGCAATGGTAAAATCAGATGATATACCTTGGAACTCGATGATATGGGGTTATGCTACAAATGGTCATGGATTTGAAGCGATTAATTTGTTCAAGAAAATGAATGCTGCTGGTGTAAGACCCACTGGTATCACCTTTATGGGTGTACTATCAGCGTGTGATTACTGTGGCCTAGTGGACGAGGGGAGGAAATTATTCGACACAATGAAGAGGGAACATCGCATTGTTCCAGATATAGAGCATTTTTCATGTATGGTCGACCTGTTGGCGCGTGCTGGTTATTTGGAAGAAGCCATAGATGTTATAGAGGAGATGCCTTTCAATGCGGATGCAAGCATTTGGTCATCTGTTCTAAGAGGTTGTGTAGCACATGGAGACAAAGCCTTAGGAAAGAAAGTTGCAGAGAAGATTATTGAGCTTGAACCTGAGAACTCAGTTGCTTACGTTCAGCTCTCTGCTATGTTTGCAACCTCTGGAGATTGGGAAAAGTCGGCACTTGTAAGAAAACTAATGAAAGAGAAGCATTTGAAGAAAAATCCAGGTTCCAGTTGGGCTGAGTGTTGAATTCTCAATTTTAGTGTGAATAACACCAATAGAAGGAAGCAAACAAGTTAACTTTCGTTCGGAAGAAGTGCACACGACGTGGCAAAATCCAAGAGCTTCCTAGTTTCTATCACTTGAAGTTTGATGACCATAGGTCAGTCATTATCTCTAAGTGGCACCAGTGTGGTGATCTAATTCTTTGCCATTGTCATGCTTTGTGGATCTTAGATGATTTAAATCATTAACTGCTTCTCCCAGTGAATTTATTAGGTAAACTTTACCTGGACATCTTTGTGGCGATACCTTCTGGCGTATATACGAATTCGTCGCTTTGGATCGTTGCTTGCTGCAGCTGGATTATGACACGGGGCACTACATGATCTTACATCCAAGAATAAGGCACAGTGAAAAGTAGATGAAAGTCCTAAATAAAGATGTAAAAGTTAGCAATACTTTGAGGTTAGTTCTCTTGTTCTTAAAATAGTTGAACTTAAGATCCTTGATTAAAATTGGTGGTATGAATCTCGTACCAAGTTACATTATTGCTGGTACAAAGGCCACACTTTTGAAAATGAGTTCTTTTAGACAATCTTTTTAAATTTGGATTATACTAAAAAAATGTGTATAGCTTTGTTAGTTAAATGTCACCAATCAAAGTTCTCTGATTGAAAAAAGATGAAATTGTTTTCTGGTCGCTGCCTTGTAATAATCGTTTTACCAAACACATTTCCAACACTTGTGGGTGATATGTGTTGTCTTAAGTTCTAACAACTTTTGTGTTCTCTCTTCTTAGCTTCTGCAACTGGTTCAGGCAGCTGCAGACATCGAAGAAGCAACGACTTACATAATATTCTGTTGTAAAATCATCAAGAACAAGACCATATTGTGAGGTAAATTAGTCAAAACACAAGCTCAAGATTATCCTTATGGTGTTCATATCCGAGAATAATAGCTGTTGACTTGGAGAATTCAATCTTTATTAGTGGATCAAAGTGGGAAACATAGGAAACACTTAGAACAAGTCTTGTCTTTCTAGGAGATTGATCAAAAGAGTTGTTTCAAAAAACAGTGTTTGAAGAGATATATCTTTTGTTGTTGAACATCTAAGGTGGGAGAAGTTGAAGCCATGACATGTTCCACTAAGTAATGTTCTTAGTAGGAGAAGCACTTTGATATTTAACTTTTGTTTGGTGTTGTCTAAAAATAGAAGATAATTTAGATAATGGAATGAACAAGAGACACAAAATGTGGAATACATTATTATTATAGCTTTTTTTTTGTATATTTTTCACATCAATTTTAACTCTTTTTAAACAGATTTAAAAAAAAAAGAAAAAAAAGTAGATCCCTTTTTATATTCTTATATCGTCATCAAATAACAATAATGAATTATTGGAAATTTGGCAGGTTATATGTGTGTGGACTATAAATAAATCAATATAAGACAAAGATGAAAGTGTAATTTAGCAAAATTAAAGAAATTAAAAGAGAGGATTATAATTGGTTGGGATTTAAATATAAAGAAAGAAAGTGACGTCGTGGGACTGTGAGGGGAGAGTAAAGATACGGAATCTTCTTTTGGCTTTTTCCCATTTATTTATCATACCCACTTGAATTAATAAAGCATATAAATTATAAGAAATTAATTTGAGCTAAAAGATGAAAGCAAAGCTTTCATCTAACAAAAAGAATAATATACAAATAATTGTGTTATTTTATATTCTTAAATATCTACGATTATCAAAATGATTATTGAGTTTTTAAATTTTGGTTGTTGGATTATTTACATAAAAATTAAAATTTAAACATTACTAATCTCGAAATTAAATCTAAAAATATAATTTAAATTTGATTTAACTAAAATGTAATTTCAAACTTAAATTTATGATTTCAGTTTAAAAATTAAATTTTATAACATTTTGTTTGTGATTTAATTTTTGTACCAAATGAAAAGTGTTAAAATTTAAGATACTATAAACTTTATAAAAAAATAACTCAAAAATACTGATTTCTCTAGGTATAAATAATTGAAATTCTCGCCTGTTAAAAAACAAAAATAATTGAAATTCTTAAATAATGTAAACTTAAAAAAACTAGTTAAAAAAAGTAACCATCTAAATAGTTTTTAACCGATGTGGAAAAAAAAAATAATAATAATAATTTTTAACCGCTTCACATTTGGTTAACACACGGTCTTGTCTCGAGGTGTGGGTACTGGCCTACTGGGCAGTCAACGGAGGGGCACTTTCGTAAATTTACAAGGTTGCTCTGGCTCAAGCAACTAGCGACAAAAACAACCGCCCGTACTACTCCGTGAGTTCAAAGCGCGTCCTCATCACGCGCTCAGCCACAAATTGTCCATAATAATGGAGAGAGTGTAGCAAACGCGCCAAAGCTCGCGTGTGAGGAGAGTGGTAGGAGAATTGTTCGTATTTAACACCACCACTAATTATAATGTTCGCCGCGTCATATCTGACTAATACTCATTTAATTTAATGTGTTTTATTTATTTACTTTCAGTAAGTAAAACGATGTCGTAGTGTTCCTTTAGATTCCCATATAAAAACCTCTGAATAAGAGAGAAGGACTGCTCCCATTTATAACGTTCAGAGAGATACAAGAGGCAACCACAGCTTTTTTTTTTTTTTTCTTCTTTTTTTTTTATATAAAATTCGTCTCTCCTCGCGCCGACTCCATAAATTCGAGCTTTTAAATTCTCAAGCTAAGGTAATATTCTTCCTACTCAATCTTTCTTTTGTGTTTAATTACTCGATTTCTCCTCGCGATGTTGAAATTTATGGATTCATGAGATTGATTTGACTAATTTTGAGTAGTGAAGTGTGTGTTTGAGATCTCAGTTAAGTGATTTGTGTAGAGAAATTGGGGAAATTTCTCTTTCTTTGATTCCTCTCATGGATTCGACAGAGTTTGAGAACGATGTATCGTTGATTTTGATGTTGACGCATCATTAATGTTGTACATAAAAATTGTAAATTAGTAAAAACACGGATTTGTGTATTTTTACACGAAATCGACGAAGGAGTACTTTTGTCTCCTTCTTTCGTATTTCTCTGGTGTGGCTGCTTAGTGCTGCAAGTTGGCATTTTGTCTGATACCAATTTATTACTTTTTCAAATTTAATAATAATTATACTGTTATAGTGTTCTAGATTCCATGTTTGACCACAAAAATTCTTCAATTAATTATTATCACTATTCTTTTTTCTTTCTTTCATGGTTTATAGCATCGATTCCTATATGCAAATAGAGAGAATCTCAAGTCATGTCTTAGAAACGATTTAAGAAATCATATGTAGAGAATCTTTTGGGAATCTATTCCTCTGGTTTTCTTTGGTTGAGAAGGAGATTCCTTGTCTCTTTTTAGTGGTCTCTCTTTATGAAATCGTTATCTCTATCTCCTCTGCTTCTTCTGTCGACTTACTTCGTGGCCAAGATTCATGAGTCAGACACAGACACATGAAAGAAAATCTTTAGAATATCTTATCTTCTTGCAACTTGTTAGGAGACTAATAAAGCTTTATCTTCTTCTATTTTCTCTTCTTAGTGTGTGAAGATATATCAAGATCTTGTTAATTTCGAGATGGCTAAAGTTTATTGGCCTTATTTTGATCCTGAATATGAGAATTTGAGCACCAGAATCAATCCTCCAAGGTATAAAAACCTCAGTTTTTCTACAGATTATATCTCTTGAACAGCCATTGATGTTGTTTCTTGATTTGTTTGCAGTGTTTCTATAGACAATACTACCTGCAAAGAATGCACTCTTGTCAAGGTACAATAATAACCTCTTCTTGAATCAGATAATGGATTCAAGAATTAATGGAATCAATTATCTTGATTTAAATAGGTTGATAGTATGAACAAACCTGGAATTTTACTAGAAGTTGTACAAGTTTTGACTGATCTTGATCTCACAATCACCAAAGCATATATCTCTTCTGATGGTGGATGGTTCATGGACGGTATGTATATATATATATACAAATAAAAACCTCAATTTTGTTCACAAAAAACGTCTAAATATGATTCAATTTCATATAATATAGTATTCCATGTCACCAATCAACAAGGAAACAAGGTTACAGATAGTAAAACCATTGATTACATTGAAAAGGTAACTAAAAAAACTCATCTTTTTCTACTTTTTTCTCTCTAGATTTGCTTCTACTTAATCTTTTCTTCTGTTGTTCAAAAGGTGTTAGGACCAAAAGGGTATGCTACAGCTTCACAGAACACTTGGCCTGGTAAAAGAGTTGGTGTTCATTCATTAGGCGATTACACATCTATCGAAATCATAGCTCGTGACCGTCCTGGTCTCTTAAGTGAAATCTCTGCTGTATTAGCTGATCTTCACTTCAATGTAGCAGCAGCAGAAGCATGGACTCATAACCGTAGAATCGCTTGTGTTCTATATGTAAACGATGACACTACATCAAGAGCTATAGATGATCCAATCAGATTATCCGCCATGGAAGAACAACTCAACAATGTACTCCGTGGCTGTGAACAAGACGATGAGAAAGTTTCTAGAACTAGTTTCTCTATAGGATCTACTCATGTGGACCGTAGACTTCACCAGATGCTATTTGCTGATAAAGACTACGAAGGTACAACTGCAGCTGTAACTAAAGTTGGAGTCCAGCCTAAGATTACTGTTGAGCATTGTGAAGAGAAAGGATACTCAGTGATTAGTGTAAGCTGCGAAGATAGAGCTAAGCTCATGTTTGATATCGTATGCACATTAACAGATATGCAATATATTGTGTTTCATGCCACGATATCATCGGACGGTCCACGTGCTTCTCAAGAGTATTTTATAAGACATAAAGATGGATGTACACTTGATTCAGAAGGGGAGAAGGAAAGAGTTATCAAATGTTTAGAAGCTGCAATCCAAAGACGAGTTAGTGAGGTATGTTTACAGAGTTAGTTTGGTCTTTTCTGTTTGGTGAAAAACTTTCAAATATCAAAATGGTTTTTTAAACTCTAAACTTTGATAAAATCAAGTTTTTTTAAAACTTTAAACTTAATAACCAGGCTTTTAAAACCGAAATCTCAAGTTTAAACTTGAAATTATAGTATCCAAAGTGGGATTATAAACTTTTGTTGAATTTTGAAGTTATGGTTTGATTTAATGTTCAAAGTTTGATTTTGATTTTAAAAAATCTGGTTATCAAAGTTCACAGCTAAAAAAACATGGGAAAATGGTGAAATAGACTCTAAATTTTGCCGATTTTGTGTAAAAACCCTCCAACTTTATATCTTGAACTTTGAACTTGAAATTATTATAATTAATCCTTAATAACCAGGTTTTTTAAATCCAAATGTAAATTTAAACTTGAAATTATTATAATTATTCCAAATTTGCAATAAAATTTGTTGGTTAAATTTTGAAATTATGGTTTAATTTTATGTTCAAAGTTTGATTTAAAAAATCCAGTAAATACCATATTTCTTTTGTGGCAAGAGAAGTAAGTATACTAAGTTATGGTGTGAGTTTATTCAGGGATGGAGTTTAGAGCTTTGTGCAAAGGATAGAGTAGGATTACTCTCTGAAGTGACAAGGATCTTGAGAGAACATGGACTTTCAGTAACTAGAGCTGGTGTAACTACTGTAGGTGAACAAGCAGTGAACGTGTTCTACGTTAGAGATGCATCAGGGAACCCTGTAGATGTGAAGACAATAGATGCTTTACGAGGAGAGATTGGTCATACGATGATGGTTAATGTCAAAAACAAGGTTCCAAGTAAAAGATGGAAAGAAGAAGAAGGTCAAGCTGGTACAGGAACAGGAGGATGGGGTAAAGCAAGTTTCTTCTTTGGGAATTTGTTGGAGAAATTCTTGCCTTGAAAATGATGATGATGCAGGTGAAAAATGAAGTCTTTTGTGGATATATATGTGAAATGTATGTTTTTGTGTATGTGTTTGTGTGTATGGTTTAGGTTTGGTTGGTTCAGAATTGGATGGAATCAGGAATTGAACCGGAATAAACCGGTTTTCGGTTAAGTTAGTCATTGTGTGATGATGATTCCCTAGTGCAACCATTTGAACATGTGTATAATAGAATAATGTGGGACTTTGTTTTGTGTAAAATCAAATCCTTCTTGTTATCTTTTGGTCAAATCTATAAATTATCTTTTTTTTTGTTTATAGATTTTTTAATATTTCGTTTTTTAGTTGCTTTATATTATGTGGATGGAGAATATATGTTTTTTTTTTTTAATATAGCATATATATATATATGTTGTAGTTCGATTTAATAAATTGGTACATTGTCTCGGCCAAGAAAACGATTTATTGGGTTTTAGAAACAATTTTAAAAAGTAAAAAATTATAATATAAAACATTTTCAAACTTAATTGACAACGAGTGTGATGGCAAAAAAAAAAAAAAAATTGACAACGAGTGTAGTATATAACCTATGTTCTTATATTTTGTTTTAATGTTAGTTCATTTATTAATGTGAAATTCTAATAAAATAATATTTTATATTTTGATTAATGAGAAGTTAAAAGATATTATTACTAGTTAAATGTTCATAAAGATTAATTAATTTAGTAAAACAAATAACTCTTGGGTTTAAATACTAAAAGTTTTTGTAAAAAAATAATAATAAGACAAGCTTTAGAGTGGGTTCAAATCACATCAAAGTAGTTTAAAAAGAACTTTATTTTATTTTTTTCCAATAAAAAGAACTTTATTGTGTCACATATGAGTTAAAAAAATAATTTATACTTCTTATTTTATCACATTACTGCCCAAAATAATTTGCTACTAACTAATCGAAAATATGAATATCTAAAATATACACCTAAATAAGGCCTATAAATATGCCATGAATTGAGGAAGGGTAATGCAGCAAAGTAAGTGTAGTTTTTGCCGAGAAGCAAATAAAAGAAAACGGCATGGAGTGCGGCCTGGGATAAGGCTAACAATGAGCTGTTTAAATTTAATGCACGAAACCGGGAAAAAGTAAACGGCTTGATGTTTTCATTCCCTTTCTCTATAATAAATTAATAATTAACTTCAAATTTATTAAATAAATATCTTAAAGTGCAAAGTATAATATAGTTTTGCGCAAACATACTTTATGTTTCGCACTCGGTGGCGTATAAGAAAAAATAATATTATCAAATTTGAATAAGTATCTATTTATTAGACTTAATAAAACATACAAACAACACGAAATAACATCATTTTTATTACTTTATTTTTCCAACGGATATAATAATATAATAGTTATATATATATATATATATGTATATATGTCGTGATGGAATTGAGTTTCTCTCTAATTTTGGTAAATGAGACACACACTTATAACAAATTATATATACACATGTTTTGCTGAATAAAAATACAAAATTAAATGTCTATATATAAATTACTTTATGAACGACTTATAAATAAATATAAAATACTCATAGCTATTACGTCAAGTTAAATGGCTTGCTTCTAAAAATATTTAACTTTATTTAATTAGTTTATAGAAGAAAAAAGATGTCAACCGAAGAATTATTAATATAATATAGCCTTTGATTTAAAATCCTTATCAAATTTAATGACATTTCATGAATAATTTATTGAGTTTTGTTATATAGTCTTAAAAATAATTAGTTATGAAGTACAAGGATATTAAATTTCTTGATTAACAAAACTAATCAGAGATTAGCGAAGGGATTAAAGAAGTTGTGGAACCATAGAGTCTCATTAGTATAACAAAAACGTGCCTACCAACCTAATGGTCTACTTAGCCAAATTTGCATTTTTTTTATGTGGATAATAATTAATTTTTTAAGTCAAATGTGTATTTATTAAATATGGGGACGAACAATATTTTTTGATGAATTTATTAAATAGACACGTAAGTATTAGATGGAGAGTTCAATGTAGATTTGTGAGTTTATGTGGGTTTTATATAGAAACATTTGTGATTTTTTACAAAAGTAATTTATACTTTATTTTTTAAAGGTGGAAAATGGAAATTATTTTACCAAATATGATCAATTTTTTAATTTAATGATATTTTAATTACAAAAACTTTAATATTTAAATATGTCCTTTAAAATATAATATCAAGTAGCGTCGACCGATAATATATGAATATTAACCTTATTAAATTAAATTAATGAGTTGCTTAGCAAAATAAGTGTACCTCTTTCTTACTTTATCTTTAATTTATTTTTTAATTATTAATGATTATATACCTTTGAAAGTTATTCCCATGACTTATATCCACTTTTTTTCTTTCTTTTAATTATTTCGTATAAATTAACCAAATTAGATATTTTCTGTCTTGTTTTTTTTCGACCATTTTCGTGTAATTACATATTACAACTATGATTATCAAAACAAAATAAAAGAAAATCTAGTAATTAGAAAATGGTCCACCGATGGATTTCTGACACGTGGCAGATTACGTGTCTCGTGGTCATTATCAGTACGTCTTCTTCTACCTCTTCGTCTCTATTTAATCGAAACTCTTTTGTTTCTTTATAGGTTCTTCTCATTATAATCGTTTAATTAATCCAAAGAGTTTTAAAGTTTTAATAATTTGAAGGAAGAGAAAACCCAGAAAAATTTCAATAGGAAACTAATTCGTAGGTATGATTGAAACTCCAAATTTTCAATTTTTATCTTTAAAAACGTGAAAAAAATTTGTTCTTTTTTCAATTTTAAAATAAATTCGCTCACTTTCTAGAAAATTCCAGAGAGACGAAGAGAAAAAAGCTGATGTTTCCAAACCAGGAATAAAAAGAATAAATTTTTTCTTTGAATCTAAGCTGAAATTTGATTTTCTACATTTATTAAATTTATCTTTTACTGTTTTCAAAGGCGATATTTAAGGTAATAAACTCAAATTATCAGTTTTTTTATTGTTTATATGTAAAAGGAAAGAGTTACAGAAATACATTAATGTTTGCTGCGTTTCATCACTTTTTCCTTTTTGTGTATTGCAATCCTTAATTTTGTAGCTTTGTTTTTGTCGTTTTTAGGTCAGAGATATTTACTTTTTCTCTCTTTCTTTAATCATTTTTGTGGTGTTAGTATCAAGAAGCTTAAAGATGGTGAGAGAAGAAGAAGCAACGAGTAGTTCATCTGAGATATTGAATCAGTGTTTCAAGGAGATGGTTATGGTGCGTAGTGGGTCGATTAATATGAAGGGTAACGTGATTACTGAGTGGAAAGATATCCCCTTGGAGTTATTGATGAGGATTCTTTCTCTTGTTGATGATCGGACGGTGATCATGGCTTCTGGTGTTTGTAGTGGATGGAGAGATGCTGTTTCCTTTGGTCTCACTCGTCTTAGCCTCTCTTGGTATGATTTCTCTTCCTTATTTGCCTATAAGATTTGAATTAGACAAGAATCTGATGATTTTTCAAGAATTTGATGCCAGGGTTTCAAGAATTTGATGTCTTTTTTGTGGTTTAAGTGTTTAGGGTTTCAAGAATTTGGTGCACTTTAGTGGTTTAGGGTTTCAAGAAATTGATGCCCTTTTGTGGTTTAGGGTTTAGCGTTTCAAGAATTTGATTTTATCTTGTGGGTTTTGTTTAAATTGGATTAAAGCTTAAAACTTTGAGTTATTGAATTTTGATGCCAGGGTTTCAAGAATTTGATGTCTTTTTGTGGTTTAAGTGCTTAGGGTTTCAAGAATTTGATGTCTTTTTGTGGTTTAAGTGTTTAGGGTTTCAAGAATTTGATGCCCTTTTGTGGTTTAGGGTTTCAAGATTTTGATGCCCTTTTGTGGTTTAGGGTTTAGCGTTTCAAGAATTTGATTTTCTCTTGTGGGTTTTGTTTAAATTGGATTGAAGCTTAAAACTTTGAGATATTTTCCTGTTTTTTAGATGAACTTTCTATGAATTGATGCACTGTAAATTGAGAAATCATGAAGCTTTGGTCTAAATTGGGTTTTAAGTAGGATTACTAATCAATGTTTTGTTTTGTTCAGGTGTAAGAAGAATATGAACAGTTTGGTTATATCTCTTGCTCCAAAGTTAATAAAGCTGCAGAGTTTAATCCTGCGGCAAGACAAACCACAACTTGAGGATAATGCTGTGGAAGCCATAGCTAAATACTGTCATGAGTTACAAGAGCTAGACTTAAGCAAAAGCTTGAAACTAACAGACTGTTCTCTTTATGCTCTTGCTCATGGCTGCCCAAACCTCACTAAACTCAACCTTAGCGGCTGCACTTCATTCAGCGACACTGCCCTCGCTTACTTAACTCAGTTTTGTAACAAACTCAAAGTTCTTAATCTTTGTGGTTGTGTAAAAGCTGTATCTGACAATGCATTGCAGGTACTTTAATCTCTTAGACTAGTCTCTGTTGATGTGTGAAATGAAATCTAGTGTATTGAAATCTTTATCTTTGTGTAGGCTATTGGAGATCACTGCAATCAATTACAGTTACTAAACCTAGGATGGTGTGAGAATATAAGTGATTCTGGTGTCATGAGCTTAGCTCATGGCTGTCCTGATCTCAGAACACTTGATTTATGTGGCTGTGTTCTTATTACAGGTAAATTAACATATGGTTAATGCTTTATTGTTCTCAAATCAGTAGTTTTCTTACTCCATTTTTGTGGTTTTTGTTTGCAGATGAGAGTGTTGTAGCTTTAGCTAACAGATGTGTCCACTTGAGATCTCTGGGGTTATACTATTGCAGAAACATAACAGATAGAGCAATGTACTCACTTGCTCAAAGTGGTGTTAAGAACAAACATGAGATGTGGAGATCTGTTAAGAAAGGGAAATTTGATGAAGAAGGACTTAGAAGTTTGAACATAAGTCAATGCACTTACTTAACACCTCCTGCAGTTCAAGCAGTTTGTGATACTTTCCCTGCACTTCACACTTGTTCAAATAGACATTCACTTGTAATGAGTGGTTGTCTTAACTTAACCTCAGTTCACTGCGCCTGTATCGCTCACCGTAGCCACAGCGCCGTGCCGCACCCAGCACACTGAACATAGGACTGAACACAGACTGAACTCAGACCAAACACAGGTGTGTTGCTTTAAAGTCTTTAATATGTAAATACACTTATGTTTTTAAGTAGCTTGTAATGATTACAAAGAGTGGAGAATATCAAATCCTTTAAGCTTGATCCATCATTTAATCATTACAAATCTTGTTTTTTATAAAGAATTGAAAACTCAGCACATGAAGTGTTGTGTGGTGTGGTGATGTTTATCATTTTCCTTTGTATACAATTTCATCATCATCTACATCAAATGCTGGATTGCATAGACATCTGAAGAGCCGTCCAATTCCCTGTAAAAAATCCGACAAGAATCTGAATCTCTGTTTTGGTTTGATCATTACAGAACTGAGACTCTTACCTGAGTAAGCAGAGGAGTTCTGTAAGAAAGTGGCTGAGATGAATCATCATCACTGCTACTATCATCATCATCACTGCTTTCATCTTCTTTTCTTGATGTTCCTCCGTTTCTTGATTGCTTTTCTTGCTGCAGAATCCAAAAGCTTTGATCAATCACAAGAAAAAACGAAAGAGATTGATTAATGAATAATGATTTCTGAAACCTGGAAGATCTTGCCAAGAATCTTTAAAGCCATTGCTCTTGACTTCAAATCCTCTTTTCTCAAATTGTTTTCACGCAAAACCTGAAAAGATTCTCAAGAACTCAGAACTTGGACATAAGATTCGAATCTAGACAAAGGTAGAAGAGAGAGTTGTTACCATTTGACAAACATGTAACAGAGTTACTTCAATGTCTACAACGTTGAGTTTCCATAAAGATCCCATTAGAGTTTCTTTGTTGGTTTGAATATGAGATTCTAAATCATTCTTGAATCTTCTGTTACTCTCTTCTTGCATTTGAAGTAACTGAAATGCACCTTTAGCTGCACTAATCTGTGATTTCCAAGAATGCCCTTTGTTACGAACCCATTCAGCTACAAAAGGAACTCCTAAGTAAAGAGCTCTCTTCCCAAGTTCTTGAGCTGCTTGTCTTGTATATACATATCCAATTGTATGTAACATATCTGCTCCAAAAGCTTTGATTCCATTCAAAAATGGCGAAATCATCAGAAGATGTTTTCTTAAGGTGTTTGAAAAGAGGAGATTTTAGATTTTGTACCTGCTTCTGATAGTCTTTTGGCTTCAGATTCAGCACGGTGTATGAATCCTTCTTTGTCGCCATGGACGTATTGATTCAAGAAATCTCTGAGAAATCTTGCGAGATTTTCTTCTCTTTCTCTTTGAACAATCTGCAAAAGGTAACGATCTTGTAAATTAAAGATCAAATGATTGGTTTCTTGATGGATTTTATTGATGGATTTGCCTTTAATTTGTCATGAATCTGTTCAGGATTGTCGAATTCAGAAGATAATTGAGTGGAAGCCATTGATGCAACAGCTAAATGACCAATGTAATCTTCGAAAAGTTCACTTCCGAAGAGAAGAGCAAAAACAGCCGTTGGATCAAGCATCGTTTCTCTGATTAAAAAAACAAGTGTAAAGATTCTTAGAGAAAACAAAAACGGCGTCGTTTTGAGAAGAAGGAAAGATTACTTAGTAGCTGAGAATTTTCCAGTTTGATCATAAGCTTCACGATGAACAGGATCACTTAAAACCTGATAAGCTTCACCAAGAACCTGCAAAAAAAAAACAAGAAAATTCCTGATTTGTTCAAATCAAGAAACAAGAAAATGAATCAAACTTACTTGAAACTTTTGAGCAGCAAGTGGATCTCCTGGATTCTTATCAGGATGAACTTGTCTCGCCTAAACAAAACACAAGAAAAAACAGAGTATGAGAAAAAACAGAGCATGAGAAAACAGAGTATTGAAAAAACAGAGTATGAGAAAAACTTGCAGATCTGTTACCTTGATGTAATAAGCTTTACGAATCTCTTCCTCAGAAGCAGAGGGAGTGACACCAAGAACATCATAGTACACTGTTTCCTTAACCATGATTGAATCAAAGATTTTGCGAGATTGCAAGAGAGATAAGAAAAAGGAAAGGATTGGTTTTGGGTATTGTGAAGCTTTTTGAGAAGATGTGGGGAAGAGAAGAAGAAGGTGTGATCAAACTTTCTGCAAGATGCAAAAAAAGAAATAAAAAAAAAGAAGTCTTTACAGTTATGCACTTTAAGCGGGAGCTACATACACTAATACACACATTTACTCTTTTTCTCTTTTTAACTGTCGACTTAGTGCTTTCGATCATTCATTTCATGATCTCCTCTCCTTTGCTGTTTAATTTTATTTTTTTTATAAATGATTGATGATAATAAATTAATAATTACGGGCCCTTTCCTTTAATGGGCTTTTTTATATAAAAGCTGATGAATAAAAAACGACAAAATGTAAAAAATAAGGTCCTACCGGGAGTCGAACCCAGGTCGCTGGATTCAAAGTCCAGAGTGCTAACCACTACACCATAGAACCTATTTGTTAATAGTTACGAAATCTAAATAAATATATCTTCAATATTTAGTTACTTGTAATTTTTTTTTGATACAAGATTAATTAATTACTAGGATTTTACCCGCATTATATGCGGGGCAAAACTTTTTTTCAAAACCGGATAAAAATTTAATTCATCGATGAAACATGAAATGAAACGATATCGTTTAGTAGCTCAACATCGTTGAATTCGACGTCTATGATTGATATTAGTGGTGAAGTATAGATGATAGATTGAATTTTCTTTTAAATATTTCATGCTATAATTGTATGATTCACTCGCAAAATATACTTCCTTGCTACAATTTTATTCCCGACCCGAACCGGTCAAACTCATGAACCGAATGGTTTGATATTTTTAAACCCAAAAAACTCAAAATCCTGTAAATCCCAAATTGAATCAAATTAAATTTAAACCCGAATGGTTTTCTTTTTGAAAACCCGAAAAACCTAAAACCCATAAAATCTAAAATAAACCAAATTAAATTTAAAACCCAAATAGTTTTTCTTTTTGAAAACCTAAAAACCTCAACTGAATTATCTGATTAACCCGTCTTTTTATTTAAAAAATATGTAATTGATTTTTTTAAAATTTATTAGATCATACAAAATGTAGAAAATATTTATTTTATACATATATAAATGTATGAAAACGTTCTACATAATTAGTTTCAAAAATAAATACATAAATATGAAATCATAAAATTTTTTAATGTTTTTTTAATATATTCAAGAAAATTAACATATTAAAACAACTAATTTATCGACAATTTTTTTTACACTTTCAATTTGGTATAAAAAAGTGAAGATAATTTATTGGTGAAATTTGTATTTTGTAATATAAAATGAGTTTGGTTCTCTTGATTATTGTTTTTAAGATTAAATTTTAAATTTGACCCGCACAATGTGCGGGGTAAATATTTTTTCTCGTTTTGATATCAATCTATTCACTTATATTATTTGCATAATTTTTATATTTGTTTTAAGTTAGTTGATTGCATCTCTTTATACATATACAATGACATAAATTAGACGGTATTTAGCTATTTGTGATTATCAATCATAGAATAGTACATATGTAATAATCCTGATTTAAATATTTGAAAACATTATTATTTGTAGACCAAAGATATAAAATCATCTTTAAAATATTATAGTCAAATATAATTGTTGCAAGGTATTTTGTTTTCATCTAGTTAATTATAAAAATGTGAGGTTTAATAATATCGGAGGATGATTTTTAAAAAAAAAAAATTTTTGTTATTATTTCTTTAAATTCTAGTTGAATTTAATTTGAACATATTTAGTTGAATACTTGTAACTATTTTAATCAACTTTTTAAATATATGATGTACCAAGCCTTGAGTATATTTTTTTTATATTGAGATTTTTTATATATAAATTGGATGGTAATATTTCGATTTACTATATTGGAATGTATATATTATATATATATAATATATATATATATAGATATATAATAAATAAATA
>KE150860.1:508623-532822 GCA_000411095.1 Aethionema arabicum
AGAGGAAGATCGTAGAGATGGTTTGTGTCGTGTTGGATTTGCAAAACAAGCCTTCTCCTGGATCCAAATCCGGTACACAATACTTGCACGAAATTTTGCTTAAATTGAAAAAAATAATTTATTATAAGATCACAAAGAAACATTATTGATGAGACATTGCTCATTATTCGTCTGCAAAAAATGGGAAACAAAGATCACGACTTGAGCTCTTAGTAGCTTCATGATTTTGTTGTCCCAAGAGCGTTCCTGAGGTTAGAGTACCGAGCTTCCAGCTCAAACCATGAATCTAACTTCACCAAGCTATTAAATTCCTCGAAAGTAGCCATCTTTTGTAGGTGATCTCGTGTGGTTCCGTTTTCCTTGAGAGTCTTGAGAATATCCACCAGAGCTCGAGCAGATGCGTAGAGTGCAGTAAGGGGATGAACGATCAAGTGAAATCCCATGTCTTTAAGCTCTTCTGGCGTGTGTAATGGCGTCACTCCACCTTCGATCATGTTACAGACTCTGTATCCCTTTGTGCGCCGTCCGATTTCCTTGAGCTCATTGTCGTCCCTTGGTGCCTCAACAAAGGAAGCATCAGCTCCCGCATCCATGTAAAGATTAACACGTGCAATGGCATCTGCAAGCCCTGATTTTGCTGAAGTAGCACGTACATCAGTTCTTGCGACAAGGAAGAAGTCAGAATCTCCAATAGCATCCCTTGCTGATGCTATTTTAGCAGCATGTTCCTCTGCAGGTATAACCTGTTCCGAGTAAGAAGCTGAACTTTGTAACTATTTCTTGTATCAGACTCATAAACCATTATAGCATTCTAAGGACGTGAAACAGGTACCTGTTTGCCACGCATATGACCTGCAATAGACAACCGAAGCAAGAGAGTTTATGAACCATGACTACCAAAACATTACAGTAACTTAGAGAGGTCTGAAATGTGGAAGAATATGTCACTTACCGCATTTCTTTGGCCACGCTTGGTCCTGCAAGTAACACAGAAACCGTTAAGATAGACATGAGTAACAAAGCATCAAGAATGTGTTCTGGTTTGTGGAGAGACAGGATTCAAGATTTGATTATTCTGAGATAAAACTTAGTCCAAGAACCATATGCAATTTACCTCAAGGAAGCAACCAGCAGCTCCTGCTGCAATCAAGTCCTTTACAGTTCTTTGAACGTTAAGGGGATTTCCTCCACCGGTATCTGAAAAAGAACCAAAGATGAAGAATCTCGTAAGATAAGTACTATGGTTACACTGTAAGCAAACAAACAAGCTGCCTTTGCAAAGAGCTATGAATAGACTAGAAGCATTTCAGATTTTACAGAGATCAGTTCTAACTTTTGTTCTGTTATTAAAGCAATTTCTTCGACAATTCAAAATATAGAAATTACCGGCATCTGCAATGATTGGTATATTTGGAGCTGACGCACACACCGATCTCGCCGTCGCCGCCATCTCCGGCGGTCTAAAACGACAAATTCAACAAATGAAACGACAGTAAAGAGCTTAAAATCAAAGAAAAAAAGCAAGAGGGTCCAGGCGCACGTTAGCAAACCAAAATCAGGTTTCCCCAACAAAGAAGCCGAGAGAGCATATCCGGAGATAAATCCAGCTGAGAATCCAGTTTGCTGCACAATAGCCGCCGATAATGCATCATAACACCCAGGCATAAGCACAATACCTTCATCTTCAATCAAACGATGAATACTTGTTCGCATTCTCGCCATCGGATTCAACAATCTCACCGCATTACGCTTCGGTCGTATTCTAGGCGAATCCGTGAGGTTTAAGCTGCAGAATGAAGTGGATTTAACCGCCATTATCATCGACATTAACAAAACTCGAAGAAAAAAAACTCTTCGATTCACTCTATTGAGCAGTTAGAGAGTGAAGATGATAAAAACGAGGCGACGAAGGATTTTTGCGGGTTTTGTTACATAATCAACTTCACGCGCTTTACTTAGCGCGTGTCTTTTTTTCTCTATCCTTATCGTATAGATTTTTTCCAAATAGGCATGACTCATGAGTGAAATCCCACGTAGGCACCCACGTCACTTCTCTTCCTCATCCTCACCGTACGATCTCCTCATCTATCAAATCCAACGGTCATTATTATTATGTTGTTTTAATAAAAAAACGGTTTTTTTTCTTTTGTGATAGTCTATAAAATGCAATTTAGCTGACTTTCCTTCTTATCCAAAATCAAATCTGCTAATTTCTTGAGCTGCTTACTGTAAAATCGATGGGGTTTAGTTGATTTTAAACTTATCTATTTCTTTTAAAAAGTTGCACATTTTTTAAATCTAAAGACCATCTTTTTCTTGTGTAAACAGTAATCCAAAGGTCAAACCTTTTACGTTTTTTCCGACCTAAATCATTTTAACAAATGACCTAAATCAGCTTTTATTTCTATCAAATCCATCTGGGTTTCTCCATAATCGAAGACCCTTTTGCTCTTTCTCCAGGTAATCGACTTCAAATACCCATTTTTTATTTTGATTTCAGTTTCTACACCTTTAAAATCCCTAATTTATGATCTATATTAGTTCTCTTAGCTAACCTAACTCTTTAAATTCGTTTATTTAGAAGAATCTGGGGACAAACCTAAGCGGATTATGTTTAGATATAGCCACTTTTAAAAGCATAACTCTTCGTGAGATTAATTGCTCTTTAACTTGCATATTTAGAAGCAAGTTTTGGCCTAGTCGCTTATACTCTTTGAGGAATGTATACTTGTTAGGCTACAGAGGAGTGCTTGGGCAAGAACAGTCATGTCAGTAATCAGATCAGCAGAGGCATCATCTGCTTCATTTAAAAACCCAAAGCTTTACTCTTTGACCAAATCTGATAACAATGGTGGCAATTCAGCTCAAATGTTTGATCCAAACAGATTTCACAACACTTCCTTCATTGATTCTTCCTCAATCCAAAGTTATGAGAACTATTTTCTTGATTCTCCAACAGATGACCATGTTCACGCTTTTAGCTCTTGTACTTCAGTTAGCTCTTATAGCTCTCTTGAGTCATCTCCTTACAATCAAAGACCAGTTCTTGTCTGTTCCATGGGCTTTGAAATGCCATTTGATTCAACCTCTGTATCTACTAGCCTGTTTGGAGATTACCAAGTGGGATTTCAAGCAGATATGATGGAATTTGATGATGATAAAATGAAATCAAAGATTCAAGAACTTGAGAAACTACTTCTGAGTGATGAAGATGATCTAATGGAAGAAATGTTGTCACAAACACCATCTCAAGCTACTCCAAAACAGATTCTTATACGTTGTGCTCATGTGTTATCTGAAGGAAATTCAACACAAGCTTTAACCATGGTTAACGAACTCCGATTACTTGTCTCAATCCAAGGAGATCCATCTCAGAGAATAGCAGCTTACATGGTGGAAGGTCTAGCCGCAAGAATGGCTGCTTCAGGAAAATTTCTATACAAATCATTAAAATGCAAAGAACCTCCTTCTAATGAAAGACTTGCAGCTATGCAAATCCTTTTCGAGATCTGTCCTTGTTTCAAATTCGGCTTCTTAGCAGCTAACGATGCAATACTCGAATCCCTCAAAGGCGAAGAAGAAGTACACATAATCGATTTCGACATTAATCAAGGGAACCAATACATGAAACTGATCCAAACCGTTTCTGAACTCCCTGGTAAACCTCCACGCCTGAGGCTAACCGGAGTTGACGATCCGGACTCTGTACAACGATCAATCGGAGGATTAAGTGTAATCGGTTTAAGACTCGAGCAATTCGCTAAAGATCTCAACGTTTCATTCAAATTCAAAGCAGTAGCTTCAAGTACTTCAATGGTGACATCTTCCATACTAAATTGTAGACCTGGAGAAGAAACTTTGATTGTAAACTTCGCATTCCAGCTTCATCACATGCCCGACGAGAGTGTTTCAACAATAAATCAACGAGACGAGCTTCTACACATGGTGAAAAGCTTGAATCCTAAGTTAGTTACAGTCGTTGAACAAGAAGTGAACACAAACACATCTCCATTTTTGTCAAGATTCATTGACGCTTATGAATATTACTCAGCAGTGTTTGAATCTCTAGACATTACTCTCCCAAGAGAAAGTCAAGAAAGAATGAATGTAGAAAGACAATGTCTAGCTAGAGATATTGTTAACATTGTTGCTTGTGAAGGTGAAGAAAGGATTGAAAGATATGAAGTTGCAGGAAAATGGAGATCAAGAATGATAATGGCAGGATTCACATCCAAACCAATGAGTTCTAGAGTAACTAACACAATACAGAACATTATAAAGCAAGAATACTGCAACAAGTACAAGGTTGACGAAGAAATGGGCGAGCTCCATTTCGGATTTGAAGGTAAAAGATTAATCGTTGCTTCAGCTTGGAGATAAAGACAGCTCAAGGTACATGTATATAAACCCTAGAATGTTGTAGATTAGGTGTATTCGAGTTCTGTAACTAGTTTGAATGCAGTTTAAACAGGGTTCTGAATTGCATACAAGATTTATGACAAATCTTTTACATTTGCAGGAAATTTTTCAGACTTGTTGCTCTGATTTACCGTTGTTAATGGCTGAATTTTGTTTCTCTTCATTGCTCATTTCCAAGCTCTTGTTCTGTTCTTTAGCTTTCTCTGGTTTCTTTCCGCAGTATATGAAGTAAAGTATGAGTTGCAGAGTCCCTAATCCACATCCGAATCCGTTTGGGATCTGTGTTGACAAGTTCATAAAAAGGTTAACTTCTGTTGCAAGTAATTGAAGTTTGTGTAGAAAAAGAAACTTACTGCAACAAAGGGATCTCGACCAATGAGACCATAAACAAACCATGAAGTTCCACAGAGAAACACAAAGAGAGATAAGAAGAACGGCATGTACTCTACGCTCTTAGTTTTTATCACCAATCTCTGAAAACAAACACAAACCAGAAGCAATTTCTCATGAAATCGTACATGATGATGGAGAGAAAGTGAAGAAATTGTGTTACTTACCATGATGGAGAGAGGAGAAGCGTACATGATGATGGAAAAAATGGTGGCTGCAAGTCCACAGAAGAGTTTTCTTGAGTTTCCATGGAGGGCAAAGAGAGAGACAAGAGCTACTGTAGCGAAGACGGTGAGAACGCATGTGAATATAGCAAAGATCTTAGCTTTTTCCTTTTTTGGAGCAAAGATAAGGAAGATTAACACGTATATTGTCTCGATTACTGCTCCTGTTCCATTGATTGTTGTCACTAATGTGTTGTTTTTTGACACAAAGGGAAGTCCGTACCTGTTTAGAAACACAGAGGAACCCTATAATTGCTCAATTTGTATCATGAAAATGAGATTAAAAGCTTGAGATATAAAAATGGTGGAAGATTTTTGTTTTACCAGGCGGAGAGGAGACAATTGAGGAGAGTCATTGGGTAAGGGATACCGGAGAATTCCTCTGTAGATCTGTTCTTGATGATTCTCTTGAATGTAATCCTATGAAAGAAGAAGAAAAAGGATGAATCTTGATTTTTTCTAGGGTTTGGAAACCATCTTTGGAACTTTGAATGTACAGGAGGAACCACAAATTAGGGAAAATCTTGGAATTATCGAAATAAACCCAGTCGAAATCTCAAGAAAGCTACAGATGAAACAGAGTAAAAAAGCATGCTTGAAGTAACAGTAACACCATTGTTGCTGCAGAAAATTTCAAGAACAGAGGAGCAAAATACACGAAGAGAACCCATTTTGGAAGATTGAATTTAGGTTAAAGAAAACGAAGATCTTTGAGAAGGAGAGAGTTACTTACGAAGGGGATAAGAACAAGAACAGAGCAGTTGCATTTCCTGTAAACAAGAAAGAAAGAGAGTGAAACAGAGTAACGAATTCTCAAGAAAGAAAGTGTTAAAGAGTTAAAGACAAAGCTGACCAAGAACACCAAAGATGGTATGCGGAATATTCATTATCGAGTTGATTTTGATTCTAAAGTGGCTAAAGAGTAAAGAATTTTAGTGTTTGTGTGTTTGTAAGCTGAGAAAATTGATGAGAAGTTATCTGTTTTTATTGGGAAGCGGTCGCCTTCTTTATATATGAAGAAGAAGAAGCAGAGATGCTTACACTGCAAACCGCTTCACTCTTCACTTATTTATTTATTTATTTTTTCCTCATTACATTTATTTATTTATTTATATATCTGCACTGATTTTATTTCTTTTTTTTTAAATAAAAATTCATCTCTAAAATTTATTTTTGGACTTTTTTAATGCACGTTTTTTTTAAAAAAAAAATTTAATGCACGTTTAATAATATTACTATGCATTTTTGCCACATTTTTAAGGGTAATCATAGATTATTAAATAACAAAAATTACATTGATTTTGGACATGTTAAAACGAAATTAATATGCATTTTTGCACGAAAAAAATGAAATAATCAATTATAAAATCGATGTCTACATCAATAATATTGTTCTCATGTCAACGTCAATAATTAAGTGAATGAAATCAAATAAACAAATAAGATAAAATTAGATAAGAAAATAAAGATAGAAATAGTGACGTGGCATTTAAACCATACGACATGAAATTGCCTAACTTTCATTTTAATAATAAATGTTGTAAACTCCTTAAGAGAAATCAGATTGCGTGAGCTCTATGTAACATCTCAAACTTAACAAAGAAAAAGAGTTTGGGACAATGTTACCAAAAAACCAGAAACTTTCTGTATCTACACGTGAATATTACAAGAAGACAAAACTAGAGATTGCAAAATGATATGTATTCGATTCGACCGTACCTCAAGTTTACAATAGCTGCAGAACATGAGCTCAAGCCATGTTTAACATCAAGAAACTATACATATATATGCAATATGTACGTTTGATAATCAGATTTGAACTCTGATTCGATTTGAAGCAAAACTTTAGGGACTCTAACCTACACGGAAAGAAGTAGCAATCTTCTTCAGATCTTTGTAATATCTCTTCCATTGAAGTCCTGCATCAAACAGAAAGAATCTTTAGTGTTAAAGCAACCAAAGGGTGTAGCAATTTTGTCTTTGAAGCTGTGACTTACCGTTTCCAGTGACACTGAACAAGTAAAGGCGGTTTCCAGCAGCTGTTGCTGTGATTAGTACATGAGGCGGCTCTAGCTCGAATTGGTAATAGAGTCTTCCGGAGTGTTCTGTTACACTTGAACTTAAGACTTTTCCTTCTACGTTTTCTCCAATAACTTCTGGTCCAAAGGCACTGATGACCTTCTCTGGTGGTCCAATATTTTCAATCTTGGCGTCTTCTCCAAGATCTGTCAAACAATATATGATCTGAGAGTCAGTCCACAATCCTGAGTTGATTTCAGGAGTTAATCTAGCTTTTTAAGTAGCTGGCCAGGTAATAGAAATCGGTGTGCCAAGTAAGATTTAAGTCTGTGTAAGTGGCTCTTGCTCAACACACAAACAGAGGTAAGAATTCAAGCAGACCAGAATGAATTGAATTGCTGCTAACTTAGAGACCAAATTCGATTCTAAATGTTACTTGGTTGCAAGAAAGATAGATTTATACTGAGTTGATTTCAGGACTTAGTCTAGCTTTTTAAGTAGCAAATTGGTGTGCCATGGTTCAGCGTGGTTTGAGTAAGTCTTATGTAAGTAAGTGGCTCTTCTAAACACACAAACAGAGCTAAGAATACAAGCATACCAGGTTGAATTGCTTCTGATTTAGGGACCAAATAAGATTGGAAATCTAGGGAATGTAGCGTAAAATGGCAGTGACTACTTACTATCTGCAAATCTTAGAACAGGAGCAACGATAACAGACACTCGGCCTTCTTTAGGATTAGCAAATCTTAGGTCAATCTCAGTGCCACCAAGATCAGCAATTGATACAGGTACCTAGGAATATACAATGGAGAGAAAATCAATGAAGACTAAACCATCCCACCAAACCATAGACATTAGACACAAGAGTCAAGCACTAACCTCATCCCAACCTTGAGGAACTGAAAAGGCGTAGGGGATAATAGGACTCCAACCAACGCCATGTCCTCCTGATTTCTCATCTGGTCTACGATATGTTCTCCAACCTGTCTGAGCATTTCAATTACATTTTACCAACAAATTCAACTACTAATATAAAACCCCCAAAATCAATGTCCTTAATCCTTGACTATACATTCATAATTCGCTGATCAAATCCTCAGAGATGGTCAAGCAATTGCAGAAAGATAACGATAGGAAATAGGGAGAAACGAACCTTCAGCATCAGGTTCAGAAAGGCCAGGAACTCTTCCGGCAAGAAGACCCTGTTTAACGACAGCTAATCCCTCCCCGGGAAACCCTAAAACCGCCGAGGAAGCTAATGTAACCCCAGTCGCTATCACTGATCTTCTACTCAAAACCCTAGCACACCAATCATCTTCTCGTCCTCCCGGACTCGAATTTGAGCTCAGAATCTCACCATCAACTCTACGATGAGCAGCAACTTTCCTCTCATGACCGGAAAAACTGACGCAGTAACGGAGCAGAGCTGTTACCATTCTTCTCCGGTATCCCTCTGATTCACAAATCACAACCCAAGAATCCAAAAAATGGCGTTTCATCACCGTTTTGTGGCTCATACTCATACCTCTGGTGGATACGGCACCGTTTTTTAGCCTCACACGTGTCACTCTACCATGTAGTCTTTAACATATAAAAATACTGCCTTCGTTATAAAGACAAAAATAATCTTATTTTTTAATTAATAAATAATAAAATAAAAGTATTATTGTCAAAAAAAAAAAAAAAAACTAATTTTTTTACATTAGAATTTTAAAACTTTTTATAATTTAAAAAAAAAAAAATTGCTGAAACACCTTATACAAAAAAAAGAGTAGTAAATTAAGGGAAATTAATCACCGGTCCATCATAGGCCATATCTATCATTTCTTTTAAATATAACATTTATAGAACTACTAATAAAATCATGATTTCTTACAAAGTATCTCTAAACCATTTGAATTCCCTTTTTTATAATTCTTAGAATTTTAATAACCTAACTAAATATAAGTTATAATTAATTAGTAGTGTTACATATGCGTCTGATTTCTCCATTATGACCAAATTTCACACCAATAGCACCCATTTTGACCATAGCTCTCGCAAAATCAGCTTTCAAACTTCGATTATTACTCAAATAAGAATCAATAATACGTTTTGTAGTTGTGTCTTGATACAAAACAGAGTCCGAAGCAATAACTCCAAAACCCATTTTGATGTTACGCAAGATTTGATCATCAAAGACGAACTGGCTTACACGATCCAACGGTATTCTAACATCAGCATCTCCACCGTGCGGACATGTTGATCTGAGTATACGAAAGAAGTGTGGATTTATGGTAGGATCTTTAGCATCCAAACGTGGCGTTACAAAGAAACAAGCTGTTGTACCAATCGTATGTGCACCTTAATTTAAACCAAAAAAACTTTATTTTATGCATAGCGAATATGATATTTTATATTATGAACTACTTCTGTTTGAAAGTTTCAACTATTAAAAAAGTTTTTTAAGCTTTGTATTTTTATAATCGAGTTTTTTAAACCATAAATTCTAATAATCGGATTTTTAAAACCAAAATTTTAAATTTAATAGTGAAATTAATTATAGTATAATTAGTCCAAATTTAGATTATATTTTTTTGTTTAATTTTGAAATTAAATTTTGAGAAATTACCTAAAATGTTATAATTCATGAGACTTTTGCAAATTTGTTCTAATGTGTAAAAATCTACTGTTATGATATTTTTGCAAAAAATGCTTGAATTAAGATATTTTTAAAGATCTCTCTTAAATTTTTTGAAATTTTTAAAAATATCATAATTCAAATATTTTTTTCGTAAAAAAACTTTAATACTAGACCGGTAAATCCTCACACATTAACTCAAACTTGCAAAATTGTTGTGAATTAGAGTATTTTAGATAATTTCTCTAAATTTTATGTTCAAGTTTTAATTTTGATTTTAAAAAATAGATGGCGATTTTTTCAAAATTTAGAGTTTAAAAGCATTTCATAATTAAGGGTTTTTTTCGTAAAAAAAAGGAGATCCTTCATTATCTAAAATACTACATTTCAATTTTATAACGATTTTTGGTTCAAATCTTCAAAATTATGATAAAATACCAGCGCTGAGAAGAACAAGATCTTGATCTGAAAGTCCCTTTTCACTAAACTTTGATTTTAATATTTCAATTGAATCATTAACTTCTGGTAAGTTTTCTGCGTTACTCTTATTTGCGACCAGACCATCTCTCCGACCAGTTGGAACGTCATAAAACGGTCCTTGCGCCTATATATTTATTACCAAATTAGAAAAAAATGATGTAAAGTTAATACGAAAAGAAAGCAAAATTAATGTAGAAGAAAGTGTTACCAAAACGACAGCGTCTCGAGCAGCAAGAGCAAGAATGTCAGAACAAGAGACAACGCCTGGACATAACTGTTCAAGCTCTGTTTTAGCTTCATCTATGATTTCAAAACCTCTCAGACCAGCATTGCCCCCAGCAAATTTCTCAGCATCGTTTCCCACGTTCATGATCAGTATTGAACCATCACAACCCTTCAAATATATTTAAAGAACTAAACCGGTTAACTCATAAAACATAGGCTGCAACTCAGAGCAACAAAATGCTGAATAAAAAAATAATTAAAATGACAATTGATGAATTGAAACCAAAAAAATTAACTGAAACATGCTAAAAATATGAAAAAATGAAAAATGATTCATCTATTATTTTCAAGCCGAAAAAAAAAACGGAAAAAGTACTTTATTTTTTAAAATAATTGGATGAAATAGATAAATTAGTAGAAATTTTGGTGTTTTTTTTTCAGTTTTTCATTGTAAATGATAAACATTTTAATGAATGTAATTAATTTGAGTTATTCAGCTAAATTGTTCCCACTAAATATCATTACCATGTATATTTTCTATGTTAAATTAGATGATTTTTAGAATTTTCACACAAATTAAGAAAAAAATATAATTATTTAAACAATTATCTATAAAGAATCAAATAACAACCGATAAACTAATAACTTTTTTAATTGAATTTTTGAAAACTCATAAAAAAACAATCATTTATGTTATTTAGTTTATAAAACGTAAAAAATCAAATAAAATGAAACAAACAAAAATTTCCAAAAAAAATCATCTAATTTAACACGGAAAGAGTATATTGTATACTGTAACGGTTAGATAGACCTCGACGAAGCAATCGTGGAAATGGAGACGGAGCAAGGCAGCTGCATTGTGTGGGTCGTCGTTAACGGACTGTTGAACAACGTTACGGACTATAGATTCAGCATTTGGACATGTTTTTGAGTAGAAACCAACTTGGAGTTGATGAGTTAAACCTAATTCACACTTATTAATAAATATTATAAGTATGAATATTGCAGCATTCAACATTTTTGGACCAGAGATGATCATGTTTTGGAAAAAGATAATTGTTGAAGGTGTTTTAGTCTATATTTATATGTGTATAAATAGTAGATTAATAAATAAAAGTTAGATAAATCATAAATATATTTTAAATAGAAGTTAGATGCGTGAATTGATTAAGTTTTCAATTAGTGTTTAAATAAGTCTCGTGAATTTTCTATAAATATCAATCATATTGTTTTTAAATAGAATTAAATTGAATACGGGAACATTAAAACAATGAATTATTGAGTCTTAAGTGTCTGTTTTTTTTTATAGAAAGTTTTCATATTTTTTTACTTTATTTTGTTTAGTTGTTCATATTGCGTAAAATATTGGATGAAGGTGACGACATTTTTCATTAAACTTTGTGAAATATATTAAACACAAAACAGAATCAATTAATATATGTATATATAAAGTAAATTCTTGTAAAAGAAAAATTGTAATTTTGTGGTTGGTGGTGTAAGATTGTTCATCACTATCATTAGGCTTAAAATGATATATGAAACGGTTCAACAAAAAAAAAATCACTCTTATCTTGTTTTTGATAATTATTCCACTAATATCTTTTGATTCTCTTTATATATTGTTATCTTTATTCCATTTTAATACGGTTATTACCATTCAAATTTTGGGAAAATAGTAAAATAAATCTTTAATTTTGTCTATTTGATGGAAGAACCCTTTAATTTTAAAAATGGTTTATTAGATCTTGAATTCTGAAAATCATGATTTTTAAATTTTAAACTTTTTTAAACCGAAATCTCAAATTTAAACTTGAAATTATAGTATAACCACTCCAAATTTGGATGATATTTTTTTTTATTAAACTTCAAAATTACAGTTTACTTTTATGTTCAAAATTTAATTTTATTTAAAAAACCCCAATGTAAAAATTCAAAATCTAAAAAAAAACTATTTTTAAAATTGAGAAATTTATTTACCAAATCTACAAAATTCATGATTTATTTTACTATTTTCCCAAAATTTTTAAAATAGAATTTTGTCAACGTTGATGAATAATAATAGAAGCCCATAATAATAACAATAACGTGGCAAAATGTATGGTCAAATGGACCGACAGGTGGAAACAAAAATTAAAGAGATAAGTATATTAAAATCAATTGTAACGTCTTTAGTAAAATCTGCAAAATGTCAAACTAAGAAGAAGTTGTGTTATAAATGACGACACTTACAAACAAGTTTACATTTGTTGTCTTCTTCTTCTTTATTATTATATAGTCAAAATATGTTAAAAGCCATACTTAACTAAACCTCATAATACTTTTGGTTTTGGGACCATTTCTTAAATATGGATTTTTTAGATTTAATTTATAAAGAGGATTTAAAATTAACATTTTATAAATTGATTAGTGCTAGTATTTTCTTATTTGAAAATCTGACGGCAATTTTTAGAATTATATATATAGTCAAACATAAGTATCGTCTCCATTTTTTTAATATAATTTTGTTTTAAAATCAGAGAAAAACAATTTATACATATTTATGTCTCCACCTTTTTTTTATATATAATTTGGTTTTAAAATCAGACAAAAAAAATCTATACATATTTATCGTCTTCGTCTTTTTTTCGTATCTCATTGATCATCTCCATCTAGATAACCGATTTTGACAGATAACAGTCAAAAATTGTTTAATTCGAACCAAAAATAGAACAAGTAATGAATAATTGAGATATAAAACTGTGTAATCGATAAGGTAAGGTAAAATAAGTACTTTTGCAAGAATTTGAAAAAGAACAAAATAACTATTGGTGTCAATGTAGCATATAGGTACATTAATATAAAGAAAATTATAAGATAAAAAAAAGATATTAAAGCTAATAATTCTTAACCAAATTTTTTTGTTTTAGTATGTTTAAAATATACAAAATCATCCACCATGCCACCAACTCAAGTTTTCAATAAATAAATGATTAAAAGCAAAAATAAAATCGTACCATTTGGTCCTAAATCAATTACGATTTGTCAAAATCAAAATAATAATGTTTCTTATAAAATCACTAACAAGGCAAAAAATAAATTGTTACATTTACCAAAAAAAAATTATAACTGATATATATATTTTATCCATGCAATCTGTTTTAGTTAATAAATAATAATCGACGAAATAAATAAATAAATAAATAACAAGACTTTTAGGGCATCCCCATTGGAAAACAATATAATAGATCTAAGATTTACTTTTTTATTTTATTTTTTATTTTTTGATCTTATAAAATTAAGAACACACAAAGAAAAGGTCTAATTTATGATTTTTTTACAATAATTAAGACCCAAATAGTGTTTTTAGTATACTTTGGTGTCTGCAATAATCATGGCCTTATCCTAAGTCCTAACACATATAAATCTATGTTTGAACAGATGCTATCAGTAATTTTATTACTCACGATAATATTTACCAAACTATACATTTATTTTCGTACAATAATAAAAAAAAAAATATGAACTAATATATAAACATAAGATATTTGAATTCTCGTTTAGTAATTTACTATTTGATACTATTATACAAAAATGTTCCCAATCACAACTGAATATAATGGAATAAATTCAGTTTAAATTATTTTTTTTATTAGAAACCCTAAACAATTTATGCTAATTAACTACCAAATACAAAGGCTCTTATACATTGAATTGTCAAAAAAAAAAAACTTTTTTTGCTAATCAAAAAAATAACTTATACATTGACAAGACAAAAATAATGTAAACTAATGTTGTTATGAAAAATAATAAAGGTGGGTAGAAAAATAACTTAAAAATAGGAAAAAAAATAAAAATAAAAAAGAAGAAAATGATGAATTGATGGCACGCGAAAAGAAAAGAGAAAATGTAAAAGACTTATGTAATGTCACTTTCCTTTGATATCTCCTTCAATGTCAGATCACCAGACCAGACACACATCTTACTTCTTGCCTCCTTTTCTCACACCATTTTCTTTTTTCTTTCTTTAATTCTTAATTATAATTTGTAATTTCATAAATTTGAAATCATTTTTGGCACTAAGAAATTTTATTTGATTTGATATTTTAACCTACGCATAATTCCACTTCTTCTCATTTTTATTTCCTCTATCCCATGCGTAATTCCCCTTAGTCTTCTTTCTCATCATCATCCTTTTTTTTTTTAACGCAAATCATCCATTTTTTTATGATCTACTATTTTTCTTTTTTTTTTCTGTATCTATACTTATTTATATATGTATATAAAATATTTTTTTATTAAATAAGAAAGGAAAACGGCTAGAGAAGTATTTATAGAATTACCGAACTCACACTTTAGTTTTTATAAAGAAATGACTGATTTTTTATTTAAAAAAAATATCGTGAGCTTATAATTTGATGTTGTGTGTTGCATGTGAATGTGACATTTTGCAAGTACTATACTATAGTGATGTAATAGGACGATATTATAGAATGAAAAGGACAAACTTCACACGAGAAAGAAACTTAACTCACTTCTTCTGAATCTCTTGTCGGATATACATATACATATACATATACATCTATATATACGTAAATTAAATTTGAGAATAAATTAAAGGTGTATATATAATAGGACTGCCGCTGAATCTATAATATTGTATAACTTTTGTGTAGTCTTTCGATATGACATTGACAAACTAATTAAATGCTTTATTTCGTTAACAATTAATTAACAAAAAAGTTTACGTAGGAATCAGTTCCTTGCAATTTGCTAAAACAACTTAAAGGCTAAAAAAGTAAAAAAGGCTTTAAGCTTTAAACTAAAAAGTCTATAAAACACTATAAAAAAAGCCTATTGCGCTTAATATCATTCATGTTAGATTCTATCAGGATCTCACTTTTCTTTCTTTATATATATTACACACATAACACATATATATATGTTATTTTTTTGGGGATTTGAAAAAATGGCACTTTAATGAACTTTTTAGCAAAAATGGCACTGAAATGACATTTCTTACAAAAATGACATTTTGGATTCCTAGATGGACAACAATACTCTTTTATGTCATTTAATTATTAAAATTATTAACCGTATGTAAACTGTATGTAAACCGTATGTAAACTGTATGTAAACTATATGTAACCGTATGTAAACTGTATGTAAACCGTATGTAAACCGTATGTAAACTGTATGTAAACCGTATGTAAACTGTATGTAAACCGTATGTAAACTGTATGTAAACCGTATGTAAACCGTATGTAAACTGTATGTAACCGTATGTAAGTTGTATGTAAACAAGGGTATTTTGGTTCATTCATTTGGAAGGGAAGGAATGGTGTTAAAAATGAAAATATAGCACTTTGAGATCTCATTTTTCACAATTCCTCTTATTTTTTTCTCTTTATTTTTAGTAATATTTAAGTTAATGCACATATATCAATAAAACTGTTAAAATTATTGGTAGTATGCATTTTTTATTTGAAAACGAGAATTATAGTAATAGTTTTGTTGAATATCCTCATAACATATCTAAGAACTAACTTTTAATTTCGACTAAACACCAAAACTTTAATTTTTCAAAAAATAATAATAAATTTTATTATAATTAACCAATTATCACCTTTGATTAATATAAACCATTGTCGTAAATGTCAAGCTACATATACATATATATGGCTTTACTCAAAATTCAATTAAAATTATCATTCATCTCCGCTAATTTTAATCAAAAGTAACTTTCATAACCTCAGAATCACCAATTCCAACACTATAATAACATTCCAATCCCTCACAAACGCAAATAACGAACTAAACCAAGGGCAATCTCGTCAAAAACTAAAAAAAAAACTCCTCTATATATAACCCAACCACATACACACTTCTAACACACACAACTTTCTAACATTAACCCTAAAACCAAACACATTTTAAACCCTAAACCAAGATTCAAGAACAAGATTCAAGAACAAGAATCAAGAACAAGAATCAAGAAACCATGATAACCAAAAACGACTTATACAAAGTAATGTGTGCAATAACCCCACTCTACTTCGCAATGTTCATCTCCTACATCTCAATAAAACGTTACAAAATCTTCACACCTCAACAATGTTCAGGCATCAACAGATTCGTCTCCGTTTTCGCCGTCCCAATCCTCTCTTTCCACTTCATTTCCCAAAACAACCCTTACAAAATGGACACACTCTTCATCCTCTCAGACACTTTATCAAAACTAATCCTCTTCTTCCTCCTTCTCCTCTTCACTTCTCTCTCCTCCTCAAACACTCTCGATTGGCTCATAACTCTCTTCTCTCTCTCTACACTCCCCAACACACTTGTCATGGGAATCCCTTTACTTCAAGCTATGTATGGAGATTACACACAAAGCTTAATGATTCAACTTGTTGTTCTTCAATGTATTGTTTGGTATACGTTGTTACTGTTCTTGTTTGAGTATAGAGCAGCTAGGTTGCTTATAAGTAGTGAATTCCCTGGTTATGTAGCTGGTTCTATAGCTAAGATTGAGATTGATGATGATGTTATATCTCTTGATGGTATGGATCCACTTAAGATGGAGAGTGAAACTGATTTTAATGGTAAGATAAAGATTAGGATTCGAAGGTCGTTAGATTCTTCTGCTTATACAACTCCTAGAGCTTCTAATCTTTCAAATGCGGAGATTTATTCTGTTAATACACCTAATGGTTATTTTAATGGTGGTAATGGGAGTGAGATTGTGTTTTGTGATGGAGATTTTGGTGGGTTTGGGTTTGCTAGAGGAGGAGGAGGTGTGAGTCCGATGAGATTATCGGGGTATGCTTCTTCTGATGCTTATTCCTTGCAGCCTACGCCACGTGCGTCGAATTTTAATGAGTTTGATGTTGTTAATGGCGGTGGAGTAACGCCGGTGTGGATGAAATCTCCGGTTGCCGGAAAGATTTTCCGGCATTCTTCGTCGCCGAAGATTATGTGGGAATCGGGGCAAAGAAATGGTAAGTTTTTTTTTTTTTGGTTCTTGAAAAGATTGTTTTTTTTCGTTTGTGTGAAGACTGACACGACGTCGTTTGGTTGTTTGTTTCTTTTTTTTTTGCAAAAAAAAAGAAAAAATAGAAAATGACTAAACGACGTCGTGTCAGTGATTAGGCAAACGAAAAACGGTCATTTTCTCTTTCATGTTTTTTGTCTATTTATTTTATTTATTTTATTTATTCTTTTTTTTTCGCAAATTTTTTTATAGTCTTGAAATAGTTTTCTTGATTTGTCGTTTTCAAATTATAAAAAATTATTAAGATTTCTTCAAATTACCGAAATTAATCTTAATTAATTTATTAAATAGTTAATTTATCAATGTGTATAGTTTTGATATTATCATTTGTATAGTCGTGATTAATCTCTTTTATGTATTTTTTTTTTGTCAATTTATTTATTCTTTGAAATAATTTTCTTGATTTGTCTATTTCAGATGAAAATTTAGCCTCTCTTTTGTCTCTTTATGAAGATAATTTTCGTATTATAAAAGCTTATTAAGATTTCTTCAAATTACCAAAATTTAATCTTAGTTATTTGATTAAATAAAGTGTGTATAGTTTTGATTTTATTTTTAAGAAAACAGCATGATGAAGCATGTAAATAAAACGGACCCTACATATCTCCCACAAACTTTACTATAATCAATAAAAACACCAAAATGGTCAACAGGGTGTTGACTTTACTCCATCCATGATGTTCTATGTCTCACAAGTCAACAAATTTTTTTATTAACTTTTTTATTTAATGACCTTTTATTTTTTTGTTTAAGAGATATATATTGCTATCATTTTCGTCCAGCACGTGTGTAATCATCAACGACACCGACGCATGAAATTTTTCTCTATTTTTTTTTTTCAACTTTTAATTATTCACTTTTATTGCCTATATACTATTTTATCAATTTTCACCTTTATTTTAGTTTTTTCTTTAATTATTATCTAAAACTTAAGGTTACTTTATTTCTTCCTTATTTTATTAAAAAGATGAATTCTTCAAATAAAAAAGTCTTATATTAGTATGAACTGAAAGAACTATTCTTATTAATATCTTTTAAATATTAACCCTATTTGGTGACGTCATATTTATATATTCAGTAGCAGAGAAGGAGATGAGTTTTAGAGACGCACTTAAAGCTGCGCCGCCGTCTACGGTGGCCGGAGCTACAACTTCAATGGAGGAAGGAGGAGAAGGAGAGAAAGATAGAGCTACTAATCAAAAACAAGAAATGCCAAGCGCAACAGTAATGGTGCGGCTGATATTAACAGTCGTGGGACGCAAGCTATCTCGAAACCCTAATACTTATTCAAGCATTTTAGGTCTTCTTTGGTCACTCATATCATTCAAGTAAGACAATTAATCAAAATTTCTTCAACACAAATAACTATTGGAATTGATAAAATCCCACATCGAAAATAATTGAGTAATATATAAGATTCATAGGTTACTTTACTCATTATTAATTAATTTTGAGTTAAAACTTGGGGAGTTTGCAAAAATACCTTCATTCAAGCATTTTTTGCATAAATGCCCTAATCATGCATTTTTTGCAAAAATGCCCTAACATTATACCCAACATTATAAGTGATTTGGAAAAATGTATTCAATTAGGTCATTTTGCATAATTGATTTTTAGAAAATTTCTTCATTCAAACATTTTTTGCAAAAATATCATAACAATAGACCCAAAGGTATAATTGGTAAACCCTACAAAAAGAGCACATTTGCAAAAAATGCTTGAATTAGGGCATTTTAGGTAATTCCTCTTAAAACTTCATGTTTCTTATAAGATATCATAGTGTCAGTAAGTCCAAACGGTTATTTATCGATCCAAAAGTATGAGGTTCGGTTTGAGATATATGAGTGAGAACAAAAGAGTCATAATTTTGAGGGATCATCTTAGAATCTCACATCAAAAGCAAACTAAGATAATTGAATAATATAATATAAAATTCATAATTTACTCGTTGATTGGTTTTGAGTTGGAATATCATATTTTTTTTTACAGATGGAAGATAGAGATGCCGAGTATAGTAGCGTATTCGATAAAGATAATATCAGATGCAGGACTAGGAATGGCTATGTTTAGTTTAGGTTTGTTCATGGCGTTGCAGCCAAAGATGATAGCTTGTGGAACAAAGAAAGCAACAATGGGGATGATTATTAGGTTTATTGTTGGTCCTATTTTTATGGCTATTGCTTCTCTTCTCGTTGGATTACGTGGCTCCAAGTTACATGCCGCCATTGTTCAGGTATGTATATTTTGGTTAATTAAGTTATGTTAATAAAAAGTTGACTTTTTTTGTTTGAAATTGATTTTCATTATGTATTTTGACTTTTTGTAGGCTGCGTTACCTCAAGGGATTGTACCGTTTGTGTTTGCTAGGGAGTACGGTTTGCATCCAGACATCTTAAGTACAATGTAAGTATATATATATATATATATTATATGATAGTTTGCATAATTGATAGAATGATTTTGAATTATTGTTGTTTACAAAAATGATCTTTAATTAAATTTTAATTTAATTCAAAATTAATAAATATGTTAAATGTTTGGAATTCTACAGAATCAATAGAAAAAATTACTCTCTATAGAACAACCGGTAGGAAAAAGAATGTGATTAAAAACAAAAATTAACATATCTTTTATTAGTAATAAATGTTTTTTCAATTTTTGTGTAAAATTTTAAAAAAAACATTCATTCTGTAACCTAGGAGTATTTTATTTATCACGATTATGCAGTAATTAATGTAAATTTTTGTATGTGTTAAAATGATTGACAGGGTTATATTTGGTATGATCGTATCTTTACCGGTAACAATTGTCTACTATGTGCTTTTGGGCCTATGATTTTGTACCCTAAGGAAGAAGAAAGCCACCAGAAGAGCAAGATGCCGCATATTATATATATATATATATTAGACGATGAATGATTTTATTTGTGATGTATAGTGATTAGTGAAGGATGATGATTCATAGGAGATATTATTTAAAATTATTGTCACAAATAACTTTAGTTAAATCAAATTATATATATGTATTACTAGAGCTAATTTAATAACTTGATTCTTGCTTAATATTTTGATCAAAATATTCAAGATTTTAAAAGATATCTCGCTTTGGTCTATATTCTTAAATTTCAAAAACAGGTACATTAATTTTAAAATTTTTACAACTTTATAAGAAAAACTATTAAATCAATTTAATCTCATTAATTACCCGATCAAAAATATAAAAAACATTGCAAATTTTGAAACTAATTAAGAGCCTAACTAATAATTATATAATAAAAATTACTAATATTTTAGTAAACACAGTGGCGTGAAGATCTAGGATATAGTTTCCAGAGCCAATTTTTAGGTAATTTTGGAATGCCACGTGGAAGAATAAGGTAGCAAGTGGAAGACCAGTCTAACATAGGCGTCACTATAATTAAAGAGAAGAAGCCTTATCTAATTTTCATCCTTACAACAGTGTTTAATTATGTCTACCACCGGACAGATTATCCGATGCAAAGGTTGTGTTTTTGGACATTTTTCTCCGGTTTACACCTGTTAATAAGACTAAAACGGTGTCGTTTCTTGTGTGGTGCTGCAGCGGCGGTAGCATGGGAAGCCGGGAAGCCACTAGTGATAGAGGAAGTGGAGGTTGCTCCACCGCAAAAACACGAAGTTCGTATCAAGATTCTGTTCACTTCTCTCTGCCACAGTGATATTTACTTCTGGGAAGCCAAGGTTAAGATCTCATTCCATTACTAAAACTGAGAGATCTTTCACCTCTTTAAACCGTGATTCTTTGGATTGCACAGGGACAAACGCCATTGTTTCCTCGCATTTTCGGCCACGAAGCTGCAGGGTAAGCCGTAAACTCCTCTGTTTCTTCATTAGGGTTTATAGAATTGACTGATTTTGAGGTCTGTGTAGGATTGTGGAGAGTATTGGAGAAGGTGTTACTGATTTGAAGCCAGGAGACCATGTTTTACCAATCTTCACTGGAGAATGTGGAGACTGTCGTCACTGTCATTCAGAGGAGTCTAACTTGTGTGAACTTCTCAGAATCAACGTTGATAGAGTTGGAATGATTAACGATGGTGAATCAAGATTCTCCATTAATGGCAAACCTATTCATCATTTCGTTGGAACTTCCACGTTTAGTGAGTACACTGTTGTTCACTCTGGTCAGACTGTTAAGATCAATCCAGCTGCTGCTCTTGACAAAGTTTGTATCGTCAGTTGTGGTTTATCCACTGGATTAGGAGCCACTTTGAATGTAGCTAAGCCGAAGAAAGGTCAAACTGTTGCTGTTTTTGGACTTGGTGCTGTTGGACTTGCTGCAACTGAAGGAGCTAGAATCTTAGGTGCCTCTAGGATCATTGGTGTTGATCTTAACCCCAACAAATTCGAACAAGGTTTGAAACCAAAGTATCTGATCTGTCTTCTGTACTCCTTTGTATAGTTCTTCTCACTTACATTGAGTTTGATCTGTTATGGCAGCTAAGAAATTTGGGTTGACCGAGTTTGTGAACCCTAGAGACCATGATAAGCCAGTCCAACAGGTTTCAAACTTGCCTCTGGATCTTTAAAATTCGTTCTTGACCATGAAAATCCATACTAAAATACGGTATTTTGATTGACAGGTGATCGCTGAGATGACGGATGGTGGGGTCGATAGGAGCGTGGAGTGTACCGGAAGCGTCCAAGCCATGATCCAAGCATTTGAATGCGTTCACGATGTAAACTCTTCTTCTTCACTCTTTTCTAGCGCAATTCAAGAACAGTAAATTGTGTGTCTGAACTTGTTGTACATATGATGTTTCAGGGTTGGGGTGTGGCAGTGCTTGTTGGTCTTCCAAGCAAAGACGATACCTTCAAGACCAATCCACTAAACTTGCTTCATGAGAGGACACTCAAGGGTACTTTCTTTGGCAATTACAAACCCAAGACAGACATTCCTGGGGTCGTTGAAATGTACTTGAACAAGGTTATATCACACTCCTTTTCTTTACACAATCCTGAAAATTCCAATTCAATATATATATCAATGTCTAGATAATTTCTGCAAACAGGAGCTGGATCTTGAGAAATTCATCACTCATACATTGCCCTTCTCAGAGATTAACAAAGCCTTTGATTACATGTTGAAGGGAGAGAGTATCCGTTGCATCATGCGCATGGACGCTTGAAGCCATTCTCGTACTGATGTTTACTCATGTTTTAGTTCCTTTTGTACCCAATTGTAGTAAAAGAAGGCATCACCATTACTTTGGTTTTCTCCATGTTATATATGTGTTGTGTAATATAGTACCTTCCTTTAATGGCGTTTAACATTCAGAATGCAAACGGACTAATCGTAGTGACTCAAAAGATGTTTCAAGACGCCATTCTCTTTGCTTCTTGCTCAAAGGTCTGCCTTTGCCGGCCTTTTCTCGATTTACTCTAATATCTGCTATGCCCCAGGTGCAGCATTCAGCTTCCACGTCAAAGGATACTAGTTTGAAAATACCTTCACCTTCCGTTTCAGTTGCCTCGTTAGTGTATTTCACGTACATTGCTCTGTCTTTGTACCGGTCTAGATCCTGTGGAATCCGCACTACCCTTTCCACACCAGGTGATGAAACCTGTGTAGGTTTTGTTAGATCTTTGATATAACCGTGTGAGAGAATGGATTTGAAGGAGATCAAAGAGTAACCTCTAGAGAGATATTGTCTGGTATAGACTTGGTAAGTTCAGCTTCAGCCAATCGTGTTCTATAGGTTGTTGAAAATGCGTGAATGTCTTCCATGTTAGGAGAACCAGACCTGCAAATGGAAGGAGAACATAAGAAAGAATCAAAATTAACAACAAAAGAAGCTATTCTTTCTTGTAGTGAGATTCAAGAAAGCTTCTTACTTGTTTGTGAGCCGCTCGATTCGTACTTGTATGGTGGAGTTTGGGAGAGTTTTGAATGCATAAATGCCCAAATCACCATTAAAGGTTTCACAGACTGTCTCAGCTAATGTCAATGCTTCTTTATCCCACCATGTCCCAGCAAGCTTGATACCGCCTCCACCGCCTCCATCTCCAGCCTTCAGAGATAACCAAGAGATGCGAGAATTTATACTTCCTTATCAAATCTGATTTAACATTAGCAATCTCTCAGATTGGTATTAGTGGACTTACATAGAGTTCATCCTCACTCTCATCGAAATCCTCATATTCGTCGTCTTCGTCATAGTCATCATCATCCATTAGTAGCTCTATAGAAACAAGAACATCGCCAGAAAAGAAAGAATTGCAAATGGTTAAACCGTACACTAGGAAATAATGGATAAATGTGTTGATTTCGGCTATTACTACGCACCGTCTTGGAAATCGTCGAGAGAAACTTGCTCCTCTTCTTCTGCATCTTCTTCTTCAACAAGTAATTCTCCAACTTTACTCTGTGTCTGTTCAATGGTACTCGAATTCTTCTTCTTCTTCGCATGAATCTCGAATGAAAATACTGTAGTCCGGCGAAACGGCGTCGCCGGAAAGCCAAAACGAAGACACGTTGGCGAATTAAGACGATAGAAATCGAAAATACTGCTTGTATCAAAAGCAAGGAGTTTTGGTCGGAAGCAACAAATCGGATTCATCTTCTCCAGCAGATTTTTCTCGCGAAAATTCGACCCAGAGAACAAAAGCTAGCCTCTGGTTTTCAATACTAAATTCAATTTCATCGGTTCGGTTCCGGTTTTTAATAATTTAAAATCAAACAAATACATCAAAATCCGGTTTAGAGCAGAGATTTTTTTTTTCTTCGTTAAAAAAAAAAATCTCTGCTCTAAACCAG
>KE150860.1:533110-548669 GCA_000411095.1 Aethionema arabicum
GGTATAATGTGTAGCTCTGTAATCAAATTTTAACTTTCTTCCGAAGCGTTGATTTAAGCTTCAATGGAGGCGATGAAGCTTTGGTGGAAGAATTTTTGGTGGTGTTCGTCTCACCCCAATGCCAAAGCATACTCTCCCAGAAACAAAAATGTTCGAAACAGATCTTAAGTCTTTTATCTTTGATTTTAATCTTCCAATGTTCATCGCTGTAATTCTCTTTCTCTGCTTGCCTCCTATCCCATTCAAGCTGCGCCTTCTGTATCGATGTGAGTAAACAGAATTTCTGTAATTTCTCAGGCATTGCGTCGTGCACTTTCCACCATGTTTTGTGAGCTGCGTCGCTTGCAAATTTCTTGTAATGATCGACATTCCAGTTACAGTCGTAATCTCTGAAGCATAGCCAAGGTTTGTTATAACCTAGGTAATGGAGTACATAGAGAATCGGAGGATTAGCTTCAAATAGACTCGTCTTCATCTTTTTAATCGCAGGTGTGTCACCTTCCCAGTAATGCTTCAAGAAATTCATATGTTTAGGGATTCGATGCCACCATGTGAATATCTCGTTAAGGTAACCTTGATCTCCTCCATTATAAGACTCGATTTCATTGATGTGATCCATTAGTAATTGGAATGTTGAATTAGATGGCTCAACTACCATTAAACCTGAGTTGAAAAGTGTGGCATTGTTTCCAATGGCGGATATCTCAGGTAACTCAAAGAGGAAATCAATGTTCCTAAGAATAAGCATATCAGAATCAATGAAGATGATCTTGTTGTATTCAGTCAATTGCCATAAACGGAACTTGCTGTAGTTCCATTCATTGTATGCACCTGGTTTAGCTTTGGGGTTTCTAATTCTTTGAAATGTCTGAATCTTCCATCCTGCAGCTTCCAAGCCATTTCTATGGTGCTTACTTATTGACTCATCTACAAGTATCACCAGATCACGAGTAGAACCAGACATTCGGATACTCTGAGCAGCTGCTATGGCTCCACATACATAAACTTCAGCAGAATGTAAGATTGTTGCATATGCTTCTCTCTTTATACTTCCTGAGTAGAAGCTATCTACATTGAAACAATCATATGAGCTCAGAACTCTTGTACCATGGAAGGAAAGATAAAACTTGATACTAACCTTTAGCTTGAAGAGGAACAGAGAGTTCACAAGAACCAACAGGAAGCTGTAACTTTTGTCTCAACAGGTTAAGGTTAGGTTTAAACAGCCATGTGTTTCCTTGATGAGTAACAAGCTCTTGACCAGTGAAAAGATTTGGGATAGGAAAGCAATCAGATACAAGAAGCACAAGAACATCATGAAGCCCTTTAGAAGATGCAGCTACTCGAGCTACTGCGAGCTGTAAATGCAACCTAGCCACATCTCTTGACCATTTTCCTGATCTGTTACATGGAAGCTTGGCTATAACAACATCAATCCTAAGCTTTCCAGGAATCTGAATCCAAGGAAGAGAAGGGCAAATTGGAACTTCAAATTCCTCTTCTTCATCAATCCATTCCGGGTATAAAACTTCCCAAGTTATATTACTTTTCGCATGATCTAATCGTAAATCAATATATTCACAATCAGATTTCATCACATCTTTAAATCGATCAGTTTCATGATCTTTAAGGTTCAGAAAGCCAATCACTTGATTCTTTTCCAAATATTTCTCAACAACATTTGACATATGGTCCCATTTTATCTCAGCTGTGGATACATAGCGAGGATCAATGGTGGTGTTTCTCAATGATTGATGGTCAACAATCTGTAACAATGGAGAACGGTAAAGCATGAAGAAAGCTCCAAACATTATAAGAATCAAGACAAGATTCAAAGTGGAGAATCTTTTATAATGTAAGGTTCCAAGAACACCCTTTTCAACATCTTTAATATCTCTGTTTCTCTGCAATATCCTCTTGTTTATCTTCTCTCTGCATAGATTAACAAATCAGTAAGTAAATAACTTGCTTATAATCTCAATCTAAAGCATATAGATCTGTAAATTGTGCATTTCAGTAAAGTCAACGATGACTTCATTAAAATGATGAAGAAGAAAAGAGAAGAGAGACGAACATGGAAGTAGAAACTCGATGTCTAGGCTCCACCGGAACTAAGGTAACGGCTCGCATTTTTTCTCTGCAGCTGCTACACTTTCAAATTTGACTGTGTATAGAGAAAGAGAGAGGCTAAAATATAGTAAACGTTGGAAAAACGAAATGGTTTGCGCCATTGATGCGATAAATGGATTATAATATCAATTTATTATATAATTTCACACGTTTTCGTCACTAAAAATAATAATAGAATGATACAATGGTGCATAGGAGCAAACTAAGAAGTAAAAACGTTGCGTTTTGAGTATGAGAAATAAAGACATGAACACAAAGGTTTTAGAAGTTGTCATTAAGTTAAGGAATAATATTAGATATGGACATGTTACTTAATATATGTAATGAGTAATTTTGTATTATGTTAAGAGTAATGTAGAGCCAATATGAAAAGCACATGCATAGGAAGTTTAACAGCTGGATAATCATCGTTATTCTAATTTAACAGTTAAGACAAAAAAAATAATTTTTGTTCAATAATTCCTTATAAAATGGAGAATATGAAACCAATTATTATGATTTATAAGTTTTAAAATTCTCTTTAATTTTTTTTTTTTAATTCTGATGATTAATTAATAGATAACAAGTTTTTTTAAAAATGAAAAAAAAAAACTGTAATGGAACCGATTGTTGTTGTTTACATGGATAAATGAAAAGGAAATAAGAAGGAAAAGAGAAGAATTATTTACATGATTCAGTAATTGATTATTGTAACAGATTGTTATTGTTAGTTAAATACAAATTTTATCTGAGGAAAGAACAAAAAAAGAAAATTTATACTCTATCTACTAACTTTTATCATCTGTATTTTTTATAGTGTGATCAATCATTCATAATTCGAAAACCAAAATAGGAAAAAAAATAGAAATCCAAAATAATAATGTTCAGTATTTATTGTACAAATGGTTTGTGGTTGTTGTTATATAATTTTATTTTGTTTTTGTCGATGACCCAAAGTGATAATAATAACATTAAATTTGTATATATTGGTCTCGGTTTGGCGAAGGCTTTTAGTAATTAATGCTTTGAAATTCAAATAGCTACGTAAAATTTGTTACGTATATATAAACGTTAAAAACATCTGCTGAAATTTTATATTCTTTTCGTGCCAAAAGATTTGACGTTTTAGATTGAATTTTTGTTTCAAAATAATTGATTTTTCTTGATTATTTTATTTTATTTAAATTATTAAATATTTTAAAATTGTGGATTTTCAAAATAATAAATTAATTTTAAAAAAAAAATATTCTATAATTATAAGGAATTTTGAGAGAGAATATGATTAAGATAACAAATTTGGATATATTTAATGCATAATTAATATTAATATTTGTGTAAACTAATAACACGGAGGAAGTACTATCTAAACATATATGCATAAATATATTTATATACACATAATTTCACCAACAAATCACAAAATTGTTGACAAATCTTTTTTCTTAATTTGATCAACGTGGACTAAACTGGTGCATTGTAAATTGTAATGGTAACTATGGCCAAAAGGTAACTTCTTTATATAAGATTTCTCAAGTAATGATTTTCGGGTACAAAAATATCATTTTTTTATAAATTACACAAAATAAACTAAATGCTAGCAAAAAAGTTTAATAATAATGAAAACAATATATATATATATATATATATGTTGCCAAGTTTAGTAAGAAAAGAAGAAAATAAAAAACATAAAAGAGAACTCTTTTGAGTAAATGTAGAAAATGATGTTTTAGTTAATAGCTCGGCTGATGTGAGTTACACTGTCTCTTCTCTGGAAGCATACCTGCTTCTTGTCTTTTCACACACTTTCCTATATTTACATAACCCTCCCTATATATTTCAATATTTACAATATTACCCACAACTTTCTTTAACTTCTCCATTACACCCCAATCCCCACCATCAAGGATCCAAGATAACGATAAGACATTTATATCATAATGGTTAATTTCTTGATTGACTGATTAAATTATTTTAGTCAATCAAGAAATATTCGTCTCGGGGGGCAATTTGTTAAATATTTTATTAAGTGTCATATCAGTAATTAATTTAAATTGAAGAGCTCGAGAAGATTTCTTTGTAAATTTCTCTGACTGTCCATTTTCAAAATCAAATATAATCATTAATCTCAAAGATAGATCTTTTAGTTTCGTAAGTCTTCTTTGTCTTTTCTCTTTTAATGACGTAATTATTTTTATTTTTTGTTAAAAAATACGGTAATTATTTATTTTGTTCAATTTAATTATATCTGACTTTTGATAATTATAAGTGGAAGTTTCCAGGGTTCTCTGTTAACGTTGATTAAATTTACATAATTAAGCGTGACGAAACAGATAAAGACAACAAATTAATGGTTTAATGAGTGAAAGTGATGGATGGTTATTTTTAATTAATTTCTGTAATCAAAATCTTATTATTAATCTCAATTTTTTACATCTTATTTCATAGTCACCGTTCTTATCATTTTGATTTTTTTTCTCATAATGTGTATTATATTTTCCCGTTAATTGTTTTTAGCTTATTAATGTAAATCTATTTTATTTACACAAAGCTGATAGTTTAAGAAATCAGCTGTATTAATGATGTAGCTGTCAAATTTAAATTAGCCTTTTTAAAAGATAAATTAAAATAATGGTTATGATTTAAAAAAATTTGCACGAGTTAATGTCTAAACTTTATTACATCATTTTTTTTTTACTTTATGCTAAAAAAACTGTCATATCACTCGTTAAAAGTCAATACTTCATACGTACATAATCTTCAATTATATCATAATTCATACACATATTTGATACATCCAGAAATCGTTAGTTATATTTTTCCCAAATATTATACATATAACTTATTTACATTTAATAGCATAGAAAGATCACATTTAACCAAAAAAAACATAGAAATATCACATTTATAATTGCTTAAACTAACCATAGCCTATTATATAAATTAATTTCCTCAAAAAAGTATTCTCCTTGTTTAAAAAAACCCATATTAATAACACTAGCATACTCCACCTTTATTTGAAAAAAAAAGGATAATTGGTGGTCTTTCTTTAGTTTTTTAGACCCAAAAACTAATTTTTTGTTTTATACACATTTGAGTTAATGAAAAACTAAACTACCCTTCCACACATCTAGATATTTTTTTAGTTGACCTAATGGAGAGTTTAAGATTTAGGATTTCGGGTTTAGAGTTTCAGGTTTTGGGTTTAGGGTTTAAAGTAAATAAATTACAGGGGTATTATCGTCATTGTTAATTATATAGTATCTATAAAAATAAAACTGAATTTCAAATGTCTATAATACTCAAAAGGCATAAGAAATGTTTATTTTGCTAAATTAAAAAAAAAAAAATAGCATACTCAACCTCTATCCAAATATTAAAACTGTCATTTTTTAAACTAAAAAAATAAAATAATACTGCGTTAAAAAAAATAAAAAAATAAAATAATACTAATATACATTCACGTATTTTATACAATATATATATATATATATATATTAAATATGCAATTTAGCATCAGGAAAACACNCATCAGGAAAACACCTGATATCACCAACTCCCTTTTTTTTTACATTACAAAATCTCGCATCCAAAATCATCAATATTTAAATATCAACCAAAAAAAAACAACAAAAAAAACAACCAAAAAAACCTAAAAACATTAAAAAAAATCCGAACTAAACTTTTTCTTAACAAGTAAACAAAAAACGGCACGATTTCCTCTCAGAAAATAGGAAGACAACACGTAGTTTTCAAAACAACACCACCACTCAAACTCCCACCTTCATGCTTCTCCACATCATCATCATCCAACACATAAGAACAAGAGCCTCTCTTTGAAACAGAGACTCTCCTTCGATTCTCAGATAACCACTTAGCTTGCATATACTTAACCGTCCTCCATGGCGGTCTATACATTCCTTCTTCTTTCAACGATTCCTTAATCCCACGGCAAACTAATGTCACCACTCTCTTAAGTCTCTCCTCTGTTGCTACAAACACTTTAGGAAGCATTTGAGTCATGTCTTTGTAAGCTTTTGTCTGTTTCACTAACTCAAACTGTGACTTGAAATCAAGATCTATTATTATCCGTTTCTTGCTTACGTCATCACCGTCGCTTTTACACGTCACCATCACGTCAATGTACTCGTACTTCCCTGTGTACCGAAACACTCTGCATCCTGTCACATTTATCACATAAAACCCATAAATTAATTAAAAATAATTAACGTATATAATTTCTCAAGAATTTCTTCAAATCTATTGAATAAACCACCAATGAAATTGTACATCTTTAAGTTTAATTTTTTAATCTTACATATACAATTATTTCAAAAAAAGTAGAAAAATCAAATAAATTGAAATAATTTTCTTTCTAAACCATCAAATAATATTTGAAGTTTTAGTGTTGTTTTTTTTTCAAATTGATTGATTATTTTTTTCTATTATAATTAACGTGTCATTGAATATGAAAAATTCTACATATCAAGTTATCAACATAAAAAAATATTGCAATCATTTTTTGGTTAATTATAGATAATTTTAAAGAAAGAATGTAAGCTTATTGGAAAAAAAGTAATTAATGAAAAATAAAATATTTAATAAAGTTCATCTGATTCATGAATCAGAAGAAAAGAGAAAAAAAATTAGTTAATAAAGGATTTTTAAATATATGTAAAAATTATAATTTGTTAAAAAAAATGTGAACTTATTTAAAAATTCAAACAAAAATGAGAGAGAGTGAGTAATTAATATTTTCCTAAAAATTAATTATGAGTTAATCTAAAAGAATTAAAGAAAAAGTCATGTGATTAATTAATAAATAGTACCTTCACGGCGATCAAAAGAAAAGTCCCAAGAAGTTCTTGAAATGGAAGCATCGTAGCCGTCGGATCTAAGTTTAAAGATAATCTTTTTCATTACATCTCTTTTTTTATCATCTCCTTCATATACTAATCTCTTTCTTTTAATAAATCCTTTTATTTTCTCTTCAATCTCCTTCTCTTTCTCTCCTTTTTCACCAAGAATCTCCTGTAAATTAAACGTTATTATACAATTTTTAAACAATAAAAAGATGAAATTTTTGTTTATTAAAATGTTTAAAGTAGAAAAGAGAGATAAACCTGAAGGTTTATAAGAGTTTTTGGAGGAGATTTATCGATATGATCGGTGTTAATGAATGGAGATTCTATGTAATCGATTACAAGTTTTTCTAGTTCTTCATCTCCTAAGCTTCCCATTTAATATTATTATCTTCTCTCTTAAGGAAAAGGTTTGAGATATAATGAGGTTTAGAGATTGTGTAATAATGTATATAAGTTGTGTCAGAATCTTATCCATTTTAGATTTGGGGTTTTTTTTTTCTATATTATTTATTTGATATTGGTTTCCTTTTTAAATGTTTTATGTATTTTTTTAAAGGTGGGTCGTGAGTTTGATAAATTGGGCCTTATTAAAAAAATAACTTTATATTATTTGACCAAAAAAAAAGTGAACTAAAGAAAAAAAAAAGACAAAAAAAGTGAACATTTATTTTACTTTGGATAAATAAAATAAAAATGATTTTTTTTTCTTATGTCATATATGACGGTGGGAAAAAGTCGTTTCATGTCATTTTCTACTTGTCGTATATTCTAAACAAGATATTATTAATTTGCGTGTGTGTGTGTGTCTTTTTAAGTAAATACGTAATTTACTTTATAGTATTTTTTTATATAAGTTTTTGCCGAATAAACTTTCATTTTTTAGTCAAAATAGCTTTAAAATTCTAATTATATTTATTTTGTTTTGAACAATAAATGTAGACTCAATATTTTATAACTTGACAATTCGATTTAGATAAGCTAAGTTATGTGACTATACTTTTATGCAACATCTGAAATTTTTTAGAATGAGAATTTTTTTTTTTGGTGTTGTTTATTTAATTGTTGTTCATATCGGCAATAAACGATATTATGATATTTGGTTAAGTTTATTTATTTATTAACACTTGAATATATTTTTCTAGGCGTTGAAAAAAAAGAATATATTTTTCTGTTTAATTTATTTATTTTTATATTTAAATGATTTATTATGCATGGTAGTCTTAATTAGTATGTAGTAATATATATGTCTCATATTTGTATTCAATGTTATTTTAGTAAAAATCTTATTCTAATAAAACACAAGTCGAGAGAGAAACCAACTTTCATTTTAGGATGACACCTCAGCTTTTTGTATATGTGTCAAAAGCACAAAAATTGTTCAATTTATGTTTTAATTATATTTTTTATTTCCAAATATTTCTAATTAGATAAATTTATTTTTTTGCTTTAGTTTTCATTTTCGTTGTATTACTTATTCAAAATTTACTTCAATAACCGACTCCCACGTTCCCATATCCCGATTTATATGATTTTAAGAGAAAAAAAATATATTTTGAAATAGTTAACATATTTATTTTCTAAATGGCGAGAGACAATATAAATAATCATTTAAGATTTAAAATTTAAAATTTAACTTATTTTAAAAATGAATTAGATTTATGTGAATGTCTTCCATGTTAGGAGAACCAGACCTGCAAANTTTTATAGATAAAAGCTGTTCAAATTGCTTTTAAATTTATAACTTCTTATCACTTTGATCGTATTTATTTTCTCTCATCCATTTATTTGGTATCCTTTAGATTTAAGTTCTTTTTTTCTATATTTTTTAATTTATTTTTTGTTGCTTAATTTGTTCATGTTTTTAACTATTTGGATGTATCAATAAGGAGTGATTCAATTGTCTTCAACGGATTAGCATGGTTATCGGGTTAGTTAATTTTTGTATGAAAACATTGTTTTACAGTGAAAATTTTGTGATAAATTTGGGTTTACTTGATCAATGTCAACCGATGTGAATTTTATGAGTTTTGTAAAACATTTGTTTTGTTAATTTTGCTTTTATATATTTAAAGGTCAATATGTTTTCTGAAATAACAAAGATCTTTGTATATGATTATTGGGAAAACAAAATTGTAGGAATAAAAAAAAATTGTTTCTAAAAGTTGTTTTTGTAATTTTAACTAACAAAAATAGTAATTTTTTTCCCAAAGAGAAACATAGTAATTAAGTTGAATATGTCTCATGGGAAAAGCAAAATACCACTAAAATATATTAATGCATATCTCCAAAAGTTAATTCACTTCTCCTTTTTTCAAAAATACTCACTTTTAAACTGATAAACAATTTGAACTACAATTTCTTTTCTATTTAATTTGTATTTACTTTTTTTATGATTATGATATTATCACGTCAATCTCGCGTAAACACTATATCTCTATAAATATTTTATTACTAAAAAATGTTTACAATTTTTTTTTAATTTGAGTATTTAATAACAGCAAAACACTATTGACTATTTCAAATACTTAATACAACAAATAAACAAATTTTTTTTAATTAAAATCAAATTATATTTAATTAACAAATAATTTGCCCCTGCATAGCAGGGGCCTAACAATCTAGTATACTAATATTCTATTTATGATTTGCATAACTTCTCAAATAATCTCCTACTTAAATAATGATTTATGCAAAATTAATATTATATTTGACTATTTAATTTATGTCAACATTAAGAATCCCCCAAATTAAATTTCCATGTCTCTTCCTTATTATTAATTAATGAATTACTGACCTTACATTATAATCTCATTTGTAACACTTTATTTTGAAGTCACTGTTCTTATCAATTTTACTTTTTCTATAACCATATATTATATTTTATCAATTGATTACATTTCAATATATCTATACACTGACCATAAAAATCAAATGTAAATACTTTTAAATTTAAGATAATATTGTTTAAATCTAAATTGTTGATGTCACTTTAAATATTTAATAAAATTACTAAATTTTGTGGATCTAATTCGTTGTCACATATCTGGAAACCAAAGATCAGATCATCAATTTTGTCAAGTTTGAAACTGCAAAACAGATCGATTGCAATACATATATCTATATATACATTATTATAATTTTTTTATAGATTTAGCTTACCGCATGATGATGATACGATTCATGTATGTTGCTATATTTAATTTAACATACGTTACATAAATGATGTAATTTTGAAAAAACAAATGCTGTATACAAAACTAAGATTGTAACTTGAGTGACGAGAGCTAATAGTCTTAGTCAACTAGAATAAAAAGAAGACACATTTGTAATTTAAAGAAGATAATACTACATCACAATCAATTTAAAACAAACTTCTAAAGTACCCCATAAGTTTTCGTTATTACAAAACGACCCAAACAAGCTCAAAACTGTTTCCACATATTCAAAATAGGAAACTGAAGATTCGTCTCTGACCAGTTCGAGGACTCAAACTAACACATATATTGAGCCATGGATCAGTTTCTGAGCTTGATGGCTTGGCTTGTACCGGAGAGTTCAGACTCTAGCGGCCGCCACGTTCGAAATTGATCTTGCTCCTCCCTGAACCACCGTAATCATCCCTAGACGAGCCGCCTCCACCGCCACTAGCTCTCATAGTTCCACCAGACCCAATTTTATCCAAAGGTTTCTTACCTTTCTTCAAATCTGACACCCACCGGTCCAAACCGAACGGATCTTGTTCCTCAACTTCCTTCTCGAACTCAACAGGTCTTTCTCTCTTGCCGCCCGCTCTCTCGGAAGCACCGCTGAAAGCTTTGTCTGGTTTAAACCTCTCGGTGTTCTTCAACTTGTCAAGCTGCTCGTCTGCATTTCCGTACATTTCGTCGTCCACATCTTTCTTTGGCTTGTACAGCGTTGAAAGAGTGGGTTGTGCAGTAAACAAGCCTTTGTCGTATACGTTGTATTGGTCATCAGTGTTGAAACCAGAGTCCATTCCTTTCTCTTGGTTAAATAGTCGTTGATCATACATAACTTCTCCTCCTCTTCCTCCTCCAGTAGATGCCATTCCAAGAGCAACTTTCTCACTGATATCACGGTCTCTGTCTCTTGTGATTTTACTCTTTTTGCCCATGGCTGCATCCTTAGCTTCTAGCCTTCTCTCCCTTTCCCTTTCTCTACGACGCTCTTCTCGAATCTTCTCCCTTTGAAGTCGTTCTTCTCTTTCCTCTCTTGTCTCCTTTGGTCCTTCCCTCACTCTTTCCCTCTCGTGGTCGTAGTCATAATCCCCTCTTGGGTCAACGCTCTCGCTCCTACCCCGGTCGGATGAGATTGGCATATTTGCAGCTGGTGGAGCAGCACCGGTTCTCTCAGAACGAGCCTTTTGGGCGAGAGCTCTCAATTCCTGCTCTTTCTTTTCCTTCTCCTTCATTAACATCTCTTTTTGGACCTTTGATCGCATTGAAACGGCCTCTCTAGCTTTCTGCTCAGCTACATAGAGCGCTTCTGATAATTTGGCAAAGTTGTCGTTGATCTGGACGTCTTGTAAACCTCTTCCATCAGCAGCGAGACGTTTGTCCAGAGGAATTGTGTAACCTTTTGGATTCTTCCAATTGGATATACAAGGTGGGATTTTCCAGTCTTGTTGATCCTTGACAGTAACAGGTCTAGGAGGTGAATGCATGACTGGAACAGGGGGAGAACCTGACGCCTTTGGAACTCGCTTGTGCTTAAACTTTGGTGGATCAAGTGGATCTACAGGCATCTCCACCATCCTAATGATCCTTTCTTTAGCACCGGAATTGAAGGCTGAAGATTGCTGGGATGGCTTATATTTAATGTACTTTGAGTCATTTGATTGTCTTGGAACATTATTAGGTTGTGCTGCACTCAGTCTCACGTTCACAATCTTTTCAATGGCGGCTTTTGTTTCTTCAGCTGTCTCCTGTATCTGCTTCTGCAATTCTTCATCATCATCCAAGACTGAATCTGTGTCTCCCTCATTTTTCAGTATCTTTGGAATAATGTCCTTATGTTGAGAGTACACAATCTTTTTTGAGTTTTCATTCTGCCTCACAATGGCGTCAAAGACCACGTTTCCCTGGGCATCCACAGTAACAGGAAGAGTCTTGGATCCAGGTTTATTTGATCTATCTCTACCCATTCCAAGAGGGTATTGAGCAACATGAATCTCGGGGAAAGCACCACCATCTCCAAAGTCTTCAGGATTCCTGGGTCGGAAACCTTGCCGCTTCAAGTAAGCTGGTACAGGTTTAAACGCGATACCAGAAGATTTTTCCCCCTCGGATTCAGTGAATCGGTTCTTGAACCACGGATCGTTTGAATGATCATAAAACGTCGTACTGGTTGATTTTGCTTGAGGGAGAAGGTCTTTAAGGGAAGCCATAGCGGCCGAAGAGCAACTACGGTGATAAAATATTCAACTCTCGCAACCTGCAGATAAAAACAGGAACCAAAACCACAATCAAAAATCTTCGCCGTATATAGGACTACTAGACTTCTGGTATCAGATATACACACAAAAGTTAGTGCCGATTTTCAAGTGTGCAAACTGCTCGATTGCACAGACCCCAGAATCATGTCACGGTCATATCGACGCAAAAAATCTCGCTAATTCGGATGAAATCCTAATCTAGGTCTAAATTTTCCAAATGACCAGGAAAAACTAGGGCTTATCAATCTATGTACTTCGGGATTGACACAAACCATTGAAAAAACGCAGAGACCTTGCAATAAAGAATCCACATGATGAGATCTTGCGACACAAAGCTCAAGCACTTTGTAACCCTAATCCATTATAAATCGCTAAGCTTCACTATATTTGGGGGGAAAACGGACAGATAAAGCTAATAAACGGATAAAGGGATAGAGATGCGTGCAGATTTAGAATCGAAACATAAACAGCAAATGAACCCAAGCATAAAGAACTGCATCATAAACAAAAAAGAGGAACTCGAGATTTCAGATTCAAGGATCAAAAAGAACAAATCTGTGATTGATTACCAGTAGGCAGTCCAAGTGAAAGCTGAGAAACTTGTCGCTGCAGATGCTTTAGCAGTCTCCTAAGACTAAGACGAGGAAGAAGAGGGAGATATGGAGACTTCGGGTTCGGAGATATGTTTGGGACGCAGAAGACGAAGGAGGAGATATGTTTGCAGCGAAGAGGTTAAAAAATCCCAATATTAACTTATAGGGCCTAATTGGTTTAGCCCATTTAAAGGCCCAATACTTAATGTGCAAAAAAATAGACAGATCAAAAACTGCGTGTCGTTTTTTGGCACCTATACCGGGGAAAGAAGTCAGTCTTTACAAAAGAAAAAATTAAAATAAAACAAAATTTAAACGTCGCCTGAGAGATTCGAACTCTCGCGGGGAAACCCCATGTACTTAGCAGGCACACGCCTTAACCACTCGGCCAAAGCGACTTCACGTCAACAGTATGCAAGTAGAAATATTTAACCTTTAAAGTTTTTAATTCATGAGAGTTTACTCCCATAACTAAATTAATTGGTGGTATAATATATAATGTATATACTGTAACAATGTTACTCCAAATCTACAGGGACGACATTTCCTTTAATATCTCAGTTATCTACTAACAGATTAAAATCTATAATATTTTAGATATTATATATAACTCTTGTGTACAAATGCATTATTATTTGTGTGCTTGTCAATATATCAAAACTATTTATTAATTTATTTCAAACTAACTATTTAATACACACAATAAATAATTTTTAATCATTTTCAACTCAAAATCTTGGTATAGTTCAAGTATTCAACCGACCATTTAAATCGAGTTTAAGAACCTCGAATAAATATCATAAAATGGGGCCCAGTGCCAGGTCATTAAGTAATAAATAAAAATTAAAATTAGAACTGTCCACGTGGGTGGAAGCTCCGTTGACCGCGGATCCCAACGATCTTTTTCTACGGAATAGTTTAAAGTTTAATATTATTCTTAATTATAATTTTAATTGTAGTTTAAGATGTACGATGATTTATAATAATTAATTAATTAATTTAATTACCTTATGAAGCGGGTTTTGAATTGATGTTGTCGTCGAGGAGTTCCTTAATTCAACCTCAAATTAATACTAACAATATAAAAAAAAATATGTAAATTGTTTGTGGGGTTTAGTGTGAATATATAAAATTGAATTGATTTAACGTAAAATTAATGTAAAACAAATTAAATCTCCCTCGTTAGATTTGCATATGAGTTAGTGCTTGTACTTGTTAAATTAAGGGTATCTTCATTAATCATCTCTGACTAATGCAAGTGAGTCAAATTAGAGTAAATCACAAGTGTGTTATACAATTTTTAACTATTTATGTATGGAACAAATATTAGTATATATATACCAAAATATTGTTAGCGTAAATGTTTAGTGAAACTTTCTTTATAATATAAAAACAAAAAATAACATGATATATTTTTGATTTCTTTTAGTGTATGTAAACAAAAACTCTTTAGACGATTTTTTTTTTCCATTAATCTAAGACGAAATTTAAATATTGTAAACAAACCAAAATATATTATCTATTCGAATTAAAAATAGGTGGTTAATAAATTCAGAGATTTATAATAAATCACCAAGTGGAAAGATTCCCATGATGCCCAACTAACAAACCATCTGAGAACATTTTTATATATTTTTTAATTATACAAAAATAAATCTGCTATCTTGATATATAATTTATAGTAATATATACATATATATATGGTTTTTTCTAATTTTGGAAAACAACAACAAAGTCGTTACTGATTTTAATAGTTATACAAATTGGTTGATTAGTTTCGGTCTCATTTCCAAAAATCTAACTAAAAACCACTACAAATATAACTGATAATAGATATATATTACACATATGAATATACTAATATAAAGGGAGAGCTATTACATATTATTTCCGTTTCTTTTAAAATTAATGTAGTTTTAGATATTTTTTTGTTTCTATGTAAATGTCGTTTTAAGTTTTTGATATAAAATAAATATTAATTAGTTATACTTTTGTAAATAAAAAATGATAAATTTATTAAATTGTGTGAAAAATTTTAAAACAACATTTAAAAATGAAGCGGAAGAAATACGAGATATGACCAATATTATCAACTAGATACATACGCATTTATCAATTTTGAGTTTTTTGTATATTAAATTTGTTTTATGAATTCCACAGTCCAAAATAATTAAATAAACCTCAACAGGAAAAATGGGGTCAAAAGTGAAAATTTTAAAAACAAAAGGGGGAAAAATAAATTAAATTAAGGAAAAAGAGGGTCAAAATTGGAAGATTCAAAAACTTCAGACATCGAAGTAGTACCAATTTCGTCGTTGTTATGATAATAATAGCTACAACAATTATTAAAATACCAAGGCGAACTAGGGTAAACCGAGTCAACGAAAACAAACTCGTTCCATGACTCATCATAACTCGTTTCCAAACTCGGTAACTCGACAATCTGACTCAGTTCTTCCGCCGTCGACGACACTGCTTCATCAGCGATAACTAAATCGGAGGAGAAATCCATGGCGGCGGCTACGGCGGCTGCAGCTTGAACA
>KE150860.1:551482-567652 GCA_000411095.1 Aethionema arabicum
CTACAAACCAATGTTGTCTTTAAAATCGCTTCTCAAATAATATATAGGGGATGTGATATGTGAATGAATAACAAAATAAAGCATAAAAAAGTATTAACTAGAAAATTACATATTAATTGTAGATACTTTTATATTGGTAGGGCTGTAGGAGTAAAATATAGAAGAAAAAAAAAGAGAAACTAATTCTTGTGAAAATATCTAAAATTAGGTTTAATTTGGAATACATAAACTATATAAAACTAAAATATAAGTTTTAAATTGAATAAATACATGTTTCTTTTTACAAAATATTGTATTCAAATTAGTGAGTAATATTAACTTATTTTAGTAAAAGTAAAAGTAAAAATATGATAAATGGTTTTTCAAATTTGCATATATTCCTGTTTCCGGAATTGTTTACAAAATATTTTATATAATAAAAGTTAAAAGACCACGCACTCAGATGCGGTTAAAAAGCAAGAATATTTTCCATTTTTAATCCACAATATTTAATGCACTTGGGCACTAAAATCGAATGATACATATCAAATAATTAAAATGGACCGACCTTTTTAAAAACTCCTTCAGAAACACATATAACTCTATTAGAAATTAACATTGGTTGAAATGGTCAAACTAATTCCTTAATTAAACTTAATGTGTTCATAACGCTACAATTAAAGTATAAAGTTACATTTTATAATGTTTTGTTTTTATTGGGGCCGTTCTCAATGTGTGTTTCATTTACACTTCATCTATAAATAAGCTGTTGGTGGATGAGGAGAGTTTAATGGGCTGGGACCAGTTTGGGCCTACCAGTATAAAATATTTTCATTTAAACCCCTCTACTTTCCAACTTTCACAAAATTAACCACATATTTTGAAAACTACACATCTGTTGTCGTTTTGCACGTTGCTATTAAATCGATGACACACCTAACCACTATACAGGCTATACATGTTATACATGCTTACATTCATGCATTATACATTTACAGCATACATTGCGTTCATGCATTGCACGCTTCCATGTATTTCGTCTCTTTCACTTATGTTTTAGTAAGAAAAAATTATTTTCTTAGTATTTAAAAGTTTTGATACAAAAATTTAAATATGTTGACTATTTTTTTATGTATAATATTTACATATAATATATCAACAATTATCTGAACAAGATGAGTTAGTGGTTCTTCACTCATAAATCTTTTTTTATATTGCATTTAAATTAATAAGCTCAATTTCTGATCCAAATAACAAAAAAAAAACTATATGAATTATTACAAATTAATTGATTTTGTGGTTTTTTTTTGTTTATTTTATTTCATTTTCTATATTTTTTAATTTAAGTTAATGAAATAATTTAACTTGTTGTATATGTGAAATTCAAAAATTAACTTAAAAATTTATTATTTTATTGGTTGTTATTAGATTAATTTTAAAAAATTGCTGAAAAACAATTTAGTTATTTTCGATTATTAAAGTGTGCATTTAGTAGAAAAAACCCATAAACCGATGAATTGTATACAAATTAATAAATGTCGTTAAAAAATATATAAATATACCTCCTGATTAAAAGAAATTGTATTCAATATATATACTATATATATATATATATAATATTTGACATATTTAAAAAATTGGAATTTTTTTTTTGTCCTCATATCTGTTTTCTTGTAGCATAATGATTTTAACACCAAACACAACAGTTTAAAATTTATTTTTTCCAAAAAAACACCAAAACAAATCTTATATCCATTTTTAACCCCTAAAGATCCAAAACCTTCCAAAAAAACCCTAAACTTTTTCCTCAATCTATTGATCATCACCTTCACCAACATATTTCTTCCAAACTCTATGTTCTCTCCACAGAAGATAAACCTCTTCAATCGGAACTTGCTTCGTCTCCGGCAACAAAAAGTAGACAAAACTCACCATGACAAATATCAATCCAGCAAAAACCAAGAAGATTCCATACTTCAAATGACACAAAGACACCAAAAAGCATTGAGCAATCAAAGCAGTGAAGAAGAGGTTTACACAGACCACAACACTTTGACCAGCAGATCTTGTCTCTAAAGGAAAAATCTCACTAGGAACTAACCATCCCATTGGGCCCCATGATCGTCCGTAAGCTAACACGAATAAACAAATTATAACCACGAGAAACACACCTAATGCCTTTGGTAACTCTTTACCTTCACCAAAATTTAAAACTAGTGTAACTCCTACAATAACCTGAAAATAATAAAATAAAAAACAAAATCAAATGTTTTTAGGGTTTTATGAGATTTCTTGTACAACACAGTATTTAATGAACACTAGAGATGACCGCGAAAAAACTTATGAACCGAAACAAACTCTGAAAAATTAATTTGACGAAAAAATATGTGAATTTTGTTTTTTTTGCAAAAACTCCTAAACTTTTTTTTTTGTTGAAACAAACTATGGAGAATTGATTTGGCAAAAAAAACATATGAATTTTGTTTTTTTTCTGAAAAAACTCATCCATTAAATGAATTGTTAAATCATTGTAAGTATCTAACTAAATAAACGATGCGCTTGAACTGTAAATTAAAAATTTTAATTAGCCACAATAAACGCATCGTTTTATATAATTAGATACTAACAGTGATTTAACGGTTAATTTAATGGAAAAGTTTTTCATCGAAAAAACAAAGTCCAGGAGTTTTCTTGCCAAATTAATCTTCAGGGTTTGTTTTCCCAAAAAGACAAATTTTATGGGTTTTTTGCAAAATTCGAAAGTTTTTTCATCGAAAAAACAAAGTTCAAGAATTTTTTCGCCCAATTAATCCTTCAAAATTTGCTTCAACGAAACACAAAATTCAGGATTTTTTCGCCGTCATCCCTAAACCCTACCATGTAAGTGAACATCTCGACGCTAGCTTCAAGAAGAAGAAACCTTCTTCCAAATTTATCAGCCGAATACATAGACATAAGTGCAGCAACAACAAGTGCACCATTAGTAAGCGTCGAAGAAATCAAAGAAGCTGAACCACCAAACCCTAAACTCTGAAACATAACCGGAGCATAAAACAAAATCGAATTCATTCCAGTTAATTGCTGAAAAGCAGGGATTCCAAGTGCACCAATCACTAATTGTGGTCTGTTTCTACGTTCAAGAAGATTCCTAAATGGATTCTTGATTATTCTTGAAGCAGCTTCACTAGCTTCAAGAAGATCTTCAAACTCTGCAGTTATGTTTTGTGTGCCACGTACTTTGATTAATACAGCTTTAGCTTCATCGAGTTTGCCTTGTTCAACGAGACTGTTGGGAGTTTCTGGTAAAACGACGCCGCCTAGGAACATTAGTGTTGCGGGAAGTGTAGCGAGACCGAGAGATAGTCTCCATCCCCATGGATGGATTTGTTCTGTAACGTAGTTAAGTAAATTAGCTACTAAGATTCCGACACAAGTTGTTAGTTGGAAGAGTTGGTTTATTGCTCCTCGAATTTTGGCTGGTGCCATTTCTGAGAGGTATAAAGGAACTGCCTGCAATGGAAGCAAAGATTTTATAAGATTTATTTTGATGTTAATTTTGTAAATTATATTAATTTATAAAGGATTTAAATTTAATTTAAAGGTAGCTTTAATTAAAAAAGATGTGATAAATAGTATGTATGATTTGTGTTTTGATATATATATTTCTTCTGTCTTACTAAATTTGGTTTTTTTTGTTTTTCAGACAAATTAAAAAAAAAATCATTATTAATTAATTAAATGTTTTTTATGAATCACAAACAGATTTTAAACTCACACAAGAAAATAAAATAAGAAAATGTTTTATTTTTATTTAAATGTAGTTACGTCTTAACATTTTTATAATAAATATATTGTCTTTTTCAAAAAAAATTATAATTAGCCAATAGAGAAAATAAATACAATAATTTTTGTGTTAATTTATGACATTTATATATTTAATGATATATATTAGTTTTTATAATAAAATAAACAAAAAACACAAAATTAAACTTTATGAAACAAAAAAATATTCTAACTTTTATGACAACTAAAATCGTTGTGAAACAAAAAAATATTCTAACTTTTATGACAACTATAATTTTGGACAGAAGAAGTTTTAAATTAATAAAATCGTTTTTAGTTTTGGACAGAAGAAGTTTCTTAATTTTTTTATGACAACTAACAATTTAAAATTTAAATCGCTAAAAAATCTAACTTTTAATTTTTAATGAATTAAACAATGACAAAAAAGAACATGAATTTTGGTCCGTGTAACGAACACAACCTGTAACTAATTAACCGTCTAGAGAGAGAGGAAGAGGGTGATGTAGAGAGAGAAAGTCACCTGGTTTCCGAAGCCAATACCGATACCGAGTAAGATTCGACCAAGAATCAACATAAAGATGTTTTTAGCAGCTGCATTTACAACACCTCCTAAGAAGAAACTAACTGATCCCACCAAAATGCTTCCTCTTCTACCATAGCTTCTTGTAACATAAGAAGCTCCAAAAGTTGAGATTAAACCAGCAAAGTAAAGAGAAGAAGTAAAAAGAGTTAAGATTTGATTATCGTATTTGCAGTAATCAGTTTCATTCAGATGCATTTGCTTTCTTTTGTATATATCTGGAAAGAATTCTTTCAAGAAATCATCCATTGATGTTACACCACCTGCAAAAAAAACAGAGAAATCAACAATTCATCTCTGTTTAAACACCCCCAATCTATACCAATTTCGTGTAATAGCCTCAAAATTTTTTAATTTAGTTTATAAACCCTAAAATTTTCTAAATTTGGTTGTTTAAACTCTGCCTAAACAACTAAAACATTTGATTAGAGTCTCAGACGATCAAGGACCCCAAAACTTTTATGTTTTAGTGGTTAATCACTATCTTGTAAAAAAAAAATAATTATTTGATTCTAGTACGTTGAACTGCTTTAAAAAAAAACATTTATAATATTAATAGAGTTATAATATTTTTTATTTGAGGTCTAATTTTTTTTTTAGTATTTTAGACCGAACATGCGTTTGATTCTCCAAAACCTCAAGAATGGCCCTGACTGCGTTTTAAGAATTAAAGAAGAAAAAAGATTTGATTACCGGAAACTCCAAGATCATAGCCGAAGAGAGAACCACCCATGGATCCAACGATGCAAGCAAAAATGAAGTAACCTGTGATTCGATGTTCATAAAGATGAGCTCTTTTTAGAGTTGATTCATCTGCAAGTGCTCCTCCAGCCATGGCTTAATAAAAATAAAATAAAAAAAACTGTTTTGATAAAAAAAACTTGTATAGTGAAATGAATCAAGCTTTATAGTTGGATAAAGCATGGATATTTTCTCACTTAATCTTTCTTACGTATCCCTTTTTGTGAGGAAAGATATTTTTGACTTGTTCTTTTTTTAATTAGAGTAGTGTTAATTGGTAATTATTACTTTATTATACCCTTAATCAAAGTTATTACAAGTTTTAAAACTAATTCGTTTGAAAATTAGTGTTTTAATAACCGTTGTAATAAAAAAAACATGAAGTGTGTGCGTATGATTTTTTTTTGTAATATTTTACTTATATATATAGGTAGTTACAAATAAATATGAAACGTGAAGTGTGTATATACACGTTTAATATATCCTTATACATATTTAGTTTCTGTAAACATATACATTCTTTTTAATTTTATATCCTTGGAAATTAGTTGTCTTACTTTTTTATTGATAATAGTTATATACATAAGTAAATATATTTATCTGTTTTTACATATAGTTTTCTGAAAAAAAAAATACAAAAATACATATCATAACTCAAATAATTAAAATAACTTTTGTATCATAAGATGTACCTAAATTTTCTGCATATATAAAGATAAGAGATTGTGCAATGAAGATATTACACGTCAGATGGGTTAATTTACTGACGGCTTGACACGTCAGCAAATTACGAGTCCGAGAAAATACTTCGGGAAGGGTTTAGGGTTAAGCTTCCCACAACCGCCAAAGGAAAAAGGGGACAAGTTTTCCTTTTTCGGCTCTTTCTTTTTTTCATTAGAAAGATAACTTCCTATTTGTTATTTTTTTTTATTTCTCCAGACTCGATTTTTTTCCTTGATAAGAGCAAGTTCGAAGGCACTGGGACTCTGGGGTTGCTTCTCGTTTCAGGAATCGATTTGCGTCTCTGTTCTTGTGTTAGTATAAATTCCTTCTTCATTTTCTAATCATCTGTTGAATCGTCTTATGGAATTGGTGGTGAATGGTGATTTAGGGTTTTGCGATTCGTTTGTTTGGTGGATGATTTTGCTTTGATTTTTCTTTTTCTTGAATTCGTCTTGGCTGTGATTGTTTTCGTAGTTTTTTTTATCGGAGGAATAATCTGGTTTAGGCGATCGATGTTAAGGAATCGTTTGGATTAACTTTCGTGAGTCTGAGGATTTTTGTTATATCTTGATCGTTAACAGAAGCTTTTTGTTTGCTGTTACTCGTAATGCAGGCGTATTGCTCTTCTCGAATTAATTTGATCTCTAAGGGGGATTTGAAAAATCAGTTACTATGAGCCGTGGATCAGTTGTTTGGAAACAGTGCGTTCTTGCTTGATGTGAAGATTGTTTCTTCCTTTAACTGTTTACAAATGGAGTGGAGGGGAATCCTCTGCTCTCTGTTTTTTATCATTGCTATGGGAGAATCGTCGAGTAGATTCAAGATAATGTGGCTTCCTGGCCTCGGTGTTGTCCCTGAAAAGTCGTTCAGTTGGCCAATCTTAAGTGCCTCTGTATTTGTGTCTGTGGCTATCATCCTCTCCATGTATCTTATCTTTGAGCATCTAGCTGCTTATAATCAGCCAGAGGTTTGTTATTACTTCCTAAGCACTCGGGTTTTTGTGTTTCTCCATCATCAAATTTGAGACTTGTTCATCGAGAACGCTATAGTTGAAGGATCCATTAAATTGATAACATTATTTCCAGTAATAAATATAACGCTCACGTCATTTTGTCACAGGAACAAAAGTTCCTTATTGGACTTATTCTGATGGTCCCTGTTTATGCCCTGGAATCGGTATGATTACTTACAAAGTTACCATATCTGTTGGTCCCGGTTTTTTTATTTCACTTTCATTTAAGATTTGTGTAAGGTGTTTATTTTTCCTGATTCTGGGTTCTTCATAATTTTCGAGCAGTTTTTGTCTTTAGTGAACTCTGAAGCAGCTTTCAACTGTGAGGTGATTCGGGATTGTTATGAAGCTTTTGCACTCTACTGTTTCGAGAGATATTTGATAGCTTGCCTAGGTAATGCAATTATAGCTATCAGAATATGTATTCCTAGCTTCTTGATTGTTCAGGTGAAGGGTTTAGCTTATATTCAGAGTATGCAGGAATGTTGTCATGATATGGAGTGGTTTGATTAAGGTTTAAAGTCCTTATGAACGTTATGCACTTGGTAATTAAGCCGGATTTGTTTTATGGAAGCTGAGTAATTCGAAGTGATGTTAGGTGGACGAGATTTAGGGTGAATTGTATTTCGCTCACTTTATTCAATGAAAGTTTTTTCATGAGAGGAAAGAAAAACATTTTCGGAGATCATTGAGTGCTGAAGGCTTTTGAATTAGATGTTTTTTACTTAAAAAGCTCTTTGGAAGCTGTTGAGCTTTCTTTATTTCCAGTTAAAGATCACAACTCATTATCTCTATCTATTTGCAGATGGAGAAGAACGTACAATTGAGTTCATGGAACAGCAGGCTATTATTACCCCAAGTACTCCTCTTCTTGAAGACAAATGCTCTTACGGAGTTGTAGAGCATCCCTTTCCAATGAATTGCTTCCTAAAAGACTGGAATCTCGGTCCCGAGTTTTATCAAGCTGTGAAAATTGGCATTGTACAATATGTATGCACTTTCATAATTGTCCTTTCACTAGGGTCTATGGAGTATTCTGTGCTTTAAGTGACATAAATTCATCTGCTGCAGATGATACTGAAATTGATTTGTGCTCTAATAGCAATGATCCTAGAAGCATTTGGGGTTTATGGAGAAGGGAAATTTGAATGGAATTACGGGTAATCTTTTCTTTCCCCTCCCTTCTCGTTGTTCATATGTGTTTTTTTGTTGCTACGTTGGTTTTAGTCGTGAATCTAAATTAGTCTTAAAGAAAACATGTGAAATTCTAACCAGTGTTATCTCATGCAGATATCCATATTTGGCCGTAGTTCTCAATTTCAGTCAAACATGGGCATTGTATTGCCTTGTACAGTTCTATGGTGTCATCAAAGATAAGTTAGCACCCATTAAACCACTTGCCAAGTTCTTAACATTTAAGTCTATAGTGTTCCTCACCTGGTGGCAAGGTATTGTTGTTGCGTTCCTCTTCTCTATGGGACTCTTTAAGGGGTCTTTGGCAAAGGAGCTGAAGACAAGAATACAAGACTACATCATCTGTATTGAGGTAATCAAATCAATTACACTTCTAGTATCCACAATGAAATTCATGCAAGCCCATCAACTATTACTAATACGGCACAAAAATATGTTCAACAGATGGGTGTTGCTGCTGTGGTTCACCTTTATGTCTTTCCAGCAGCACCTTACAAGCGTGGAGAAAGATGTGTTCGTAATGTTGCAGTCATGTCAGACTATGCTTCTTTAGATGCACCTCCCGACCCTGAAGAAGTTAAAGACAGTGGAAGATCAACACGAATGCGGTATGCTAGAAATGACGAGGTAGAGAAACGCTTGAACTTTCCACAAAGTGTCCGGGATGTTGTACTTGGGAGCGGTGAAATCGTAAGCTATTTCTTCTTCTTTACTACAATCTTCTGTACTTCTAAGTTTTCTTTACTCGCTGCTAATCAAACGTCATTTGCTAGATTGTGGACGACATGAGATTCACAGTTTCTCACGTGGTGGAACCAGTAGAAAGAGGTCTTGCAAAAATAAACAGAACTTTTCATCAAATATCGGAAAATGTGAAAAGATTCGAGCAGCAGAGGAAAACATCTAAGGATGATTCATATGTTATTCCATTGAATACATGGACAAAAGAATTCTCAGATGTTCACGATAACCTCCAAGAAGGTAGTGTCAGTGACAGTGGTGTAGCAAGCAGAAAGCGTCGTCAGTCTAGAGTTTCAGGCTTGTGGACTAGACTGCGCAGGTAAAAACATTGGTGCTGTGTTCATCCAAGCTGCAACAACTCTGAAGATGCCTTTGTTTTGTTCAAGTTTCATCTTCAATCGTGACCACATGGTGAAGTTGCGGATTTATGAGATGATGCTGATGATATGGTGAAGTTAAACTTGGAAATATAGATGTTTCTACATACGTGGATACTGCTCTCACAGTCACAGGTAACAACAGATGCTAACTAGTTTCGTGTACTTTATAGAAGGCAGAGAGAGCCTCAGCCTCATGGGTATGTGTGATGTCGAGAACTTAGATCTGTATCTTGTAATGACAGATTCTTGCACAAAATAAAAAATAGAAAATGTTGTGACTAATTATGTCTACAAGTTCACACTTTATGTTTGTTCTGAATTCTTTAACTTTCCTCAAGCTTGAGTCTTTGGTTCAGCCACCATTGTACAGTACAGAGTCCAGAGAGAATTGATGTGGTTTTACATTGATCAATCGAAGACCAAATTTTTAAGGTATCCATGGATGATTATACCTTTCACTGTGGGTTAAGGGAGGCTATTGCATACGTACGACGTCGTTTTATGTGAAGGATTTAAGGTTACTCTGGAAAATTGAGCGAGATTTTTGTGGCGAAGAAGATGAAAATAACGTGGAACAAGAATGTTAAGAAACGATCTCGTGGAGTTCAATCGTGTAATCCGATTCTTCCTTTTGAAGAGGAAGTTTCTGAGACTCAATCTCAGCGCCAGTTTCGGGAAGATGATTTTGAGCGTAGACAAGCTGGAGAGGTCGAAGGGTCTCATGGTGAAAACCATGGGAGATGCGAACTCGAGGCGAAGAAGCTCGCGGAGTCCTTTAGAGTCCAAGGAGACAAGCTCGCTGAGGTACCTTCGTCTCCGGCTGTACAAAACCGGAGATGTTTTTGTTACAGAACTGAATTTTACTGGTGAAGAATTTCTTACTTTACTGATGAAAATTCCTGTTTTTGGTTGACTTGCTCTATACTTCGATTTGCCTGCTTCATTCCTAGGTTCTTCATTTCTAGGTCTTCTTCACAGAGTCAGAAATCTATAGCATTTGTCCAAAGTAGAATTTGGTGGAGATAAGAATTTTTCATTTCCCCTTGATTTTGCTTAGTTTTACTACTTTGTCTGAGGTACCTTCATGTTATAGGTTGATAAGGTTTTCTTCCCCCTTAAACAAAAGAGACTGTTTTCAATTTCTTTGAATGGTAAACCTTTGTTTAAGGAACTACTCTGTACAAATCTCTCCAGTTGATTAATTTTTTTTACAATGTGAACTTGTTTTTGAAGGAAGGGAAGTACCAGGAGGCTCTAGGGAAATGGGAAGCTGCTCTCAATCTTTTCCCTGAAAATGCAGTTTTACATGAACAGAAAGCACAAGTGTTACTTGAGCTTGGTGATGCTTGGAAAGCACTGAAAGCTGCAACACGTAATGCTCAGACTCTTTACCTTATCCCTTTATTTCACCTAGAAACCTCTTAAAACCGTTCTTATTGTTTTCATTTTTCACAGGAGCTACTGAGATAGATCCATCGTGGGCTGAGGTACTCATACTCTATATTATGGACTCCATAAGTATGAAATAAGTGGATCTGCTTATGGTAGTATGTTCATGCCATTGATTCTTAAGTAGAACTAAAGAAGTTCAAAGCACTGTTATAGAAGTCAACTCCATAAGCATGGCTAACGAAACGTTTTCAATATTGGTCTTACAGGCGTGGACTACACTTGGAAGAGCACAACTAAATTTTGGCGAGCCAGACAGTGCAATCAAGACATTCGAAACATCATTAAAGATCAATGTAAGTTCAAAGAAAGATTAAAATCTGTTCTTCAATTTCTTTAATTCCATTGCGATCTCAATGGTGTGCGTTATCATCCTCAGCCTGATTCTAAAGAGGCAAAAGATGATCTTCAAACTGCAAAACAACTCATAAAGAAGAGAGAACAGCTTAATTCATCAGGACAGGATACTGACACTAAGCGTTTTGTGGTCGGTGACAAGACATAGAGCTGAGCTAGTAAACCAGACCCTTGTAGAAGATAGAGAGATCAAATCACTTCATCTTGTAAATTTTGTATCAATAGCAAAAACCTCTACAGGTATCTTCTTACCTTTCAATATTGAATCAAAACAAGACTTGTTCTTCATGGTGTTCTTTGTTTTCTCACAATAAAATCACTGAATCACAATTTGGCCAAGCATCTGTTCACTATATATTCGAGCAGAGTGGAAGAATCCACTGTTTTGCTTTTAGAAGTTTACAAAATCTGCAAACTTCTAAAACAAACAAAAAATTATAGAGAAGAAGAATCAATGTTAAAAGTCTCCAAAGTTGTTGTCTGTAACCAATCAGTTCATTTGATGCATCTGTTCTTGATCTTTTAGAGTATTTGCTGCATTTAAAAGCATATCCATGCCTCCCACGCCTTTATCTTTACTTATCTGTTTCTCGAAAGCTTTTCGCACTTTTCGAACTTTCTGAATTGCAGCTTTACATGTTATGCAAAACCATTCTCCATTTGGAATTGATGCAGATGGAGGATTCATGCAATAGATGTGATATGCATCATCACATCCATCACATAACACGATCTTATCATCATCTTTATCAGTTAAGCAGTTTCTGCATAAGCAAGAGGAGCAATACCAACGAACACCATGGAATTTTATTTGCCTTGATGTTAAGCATCTGATGTGGTAATACTTATGTGGACAATAAGGATGATCACATGTTATGAATCTTCCACCATCTTCTACTTTTGTTCCACAGATTCTACAGACTTCAGAATCTATCTTGTTTTCTACACAGTGATGATCTCCATGGTTTATGTTACAGCTTGAGTTTTCTTCTGAATCTTCTTCACATACTGTACTCATATCAACACATCCAGAATCTGTTTTTAACCTCTGTGTTTTCATTCTTTCACATACTACACAATTCTCATGAAATGATCCAATTCCTTTTGATTTGCAGTTTAGACAGTACCAGCTGTTGTTTGGTATCTTGTTCCCACCGGGATGTGCACATGAGACATGGTACATGTCTTCACAATGGTCACATGCTAAACAGTCTCTCACTACTGCTTTCTCTGCACAGAGCTTGCAAATGTCATAAACCCCATCACTTCTGATGTCTTCTGCAGGAGGATGAGATTTTGATTCCTCAGAGTAAAACTGCTTCAATAACAGAATTTGAAAGAATAATTAGGGGATTTATGGCTAGAGCTTGAATAAATTAACACACTTTGAACAGGGTCACTTAACCTCACCTGTTCGGTATATGAGGAGCTTGAAAGCTCTGAGAGTCTATTAGCAAGAACAGCCATTTCATTACCAACATCCTGTACTTTTTGCCAGACCTGAAAAATCAGTACTTATGCTTAATTCTACGTCTAGTTTCAATCTAACGCATAGTATCCTCAACCTGAGAGCTTGAGTTCAGCTCCCAAACCATAACATCAGACAACATTTTTCACACATATAAGAATAAGAAAGCAGAGAACTTGTTATCATGCATCACTATAAGCAGAAAAGGGCCGGTTTACGTTAATTACCTCTTGGAGATCTGTTGAAAAAAGCGTAGGTGAACCTTCATAAACACCTTCTTTCATCCTTGTGTTTATTAAACTTGTGCATACAAAGCTTTCAATCTTGACACCTTGAAGATTTTCGGAAATCAACTTACTTAGTGATATAAATTCCTCTGAAGCTAAAACATGGGACAGAGTCCGCTGACAACCAGCTGTGACCGTAACGCATTTGGATTCTCCTGATGGTTTATTTGGATTCGAAAATTCGGGTAGTTCACCATTGAGATGAGTTCTAGTGCTGAACCTTTGATTATCTAATTCACAAGTGACAGGCTCCTGTGCAACAGAAATTTAGTGAAAGATTAATAGAAGAATGAGCTTACATACATTAGAGCCATACTTGTGAAAGTTTATCATACAGATAAATGAGAACAGTTTCAGGATTAAAAGTACAGTGCAGCAGAAAATTCTCAGATTCTCAATAAGCAAAGCTTAGCAGCTAGCATTCATGGCATTTTCTAAAACATGTCATAGACCTTGCTATCATTCAGAGACGACAATGCAGTCTGGAGACAAGCAAAACTGTCAGATAACTGCAAAACCATCACTTTAGTGCTGAGACAAAGAAGGAAAGGAACGACATATATCTTCAGCTCCCCTATGAAAATGCTCCATAACTGAGACCAATATTCAAGATTGAAGCACTTACAAAGCCATTACTAGGTTAGCATAAATAGAATATATGTTCTTTCGCAAACCTACTTTTTGGACTCCATTGTAACCGAAAGATAAAAGAGAATCTTACAAAACACAAAGATTTGAAGTGTGTGAAAGGTGCAAACCTATGGTGATTACATACAGTTCAGTTGTTCACATCAATCACAATTAGAGTTATCAGAATAAAAAAGCCATGGAAAGTACCTGGCTTCTTTGGTTGCCAGGTTTTCTCCGCTTATATGTTTGCAACTTCTTACTACCTTTGGAATTTGTATTGACAGAATTAGCCATAGCATCACCTCCTCCACCCCAATTATTCAGTTTTTCACTCTTCACCAAACCATTTGGCTGATTACTCTCCCTCCTACCTTCGCCATTGCTTGTCACATCCTCCATAATCATCTAAACAGCACAGAAGAAACGATCGTCCTGATCCTCACCCTCTGAGGCTAGGGTTTCCCCCTTTCATCCTACTTCAGAGAAAACAGAATCTTTCATCTAGTCACAGAGAAAACTCATATGAACTATGAATCTCTTGGTCATAAAGTTCTTAAATGCCATCCATCCATCATCCAAATAAACCACATACGAATAAAGAGAACATCTCATTCCTCAATGTCAACAAAACAAAATCCAATTGGACAATAATCACAAACAACATTTATTCGCAACAACAAAATTCCTAGAATCTACAATAAAGAGCGAAATTTTCAAGACAAATAACCATCATTTAAGCTTTTCTCAGCACACCACAAATACGGAACGAAACTAAATCCAAATTCTACGGTCAAGTGAAAAAAAGAGCAAGAGAAACAAGAAGAAAACTTACCAGAGTGAAGAAATCTAACTCCTGAATTAAAAAACAGCAAACCCTAGAATTTCGTGAGAAAGTGATTTCTCTCGGTATCGGAGAACTCCAGACTCGCGGTGGCTCTGCAAATCCCGGGTACTCTTATCTTTGAATCATTTTTAAACTTCCGCGTTACAGATTCTCTTCTTTAACCGGTTAATCATATTTACGATTTGGATCTGACACCGGTTACAACCGGTAAATCAGTTTCGTTAAATTGACACGTGGAAGTCACCAAAATCGCAACAAAAACTCAACTTTACCGGAGAGAAAAAAAAAAAAAAACTCAAGTTTACCGTCGTTAACAGCTGAACGTGGTTAGCACGCGCATTATTCCGCGGCTTTGAAAAGATTCGATCAAGGAGACTTACACTCACTTTCCACCGTCAGATCTCAGATTAACAATCCAACGGTTATAATTCAAGTCAATGCGTAGATCTACAAAAAGTCAAATAACGACTGTTTCATTCTACAACAATTAAATCAACAAAACAAATAAACATACAATTATAAGTTATATATATAATCAAGATGATGCGAATTGATTCTATCTTTTTTTTTGTTCTTCTTCACATGCGTTTTTCACAGATGAGAATTCTAACACTTGCGTGTGGACCTTCACCTGTGTCATGAACCATAGGGTTCCAGCCCACGGCTTTAGCCAGTTGTTCAAGTTGGTCCATTAAAGACAATGAATCCCTTATGTAAACACGTCCTCCTGGTCTCAACATACGGTCCATCTCCAACACAATCTTTGTCATATTGCACCTAAGTCACATGAAACCAATTATTACCACATGGATCTGAATCTCACCATTCTATATTAAGACAAAGTTCAAATCTTTTTACCTCTTCTTCTCGATAGAAAAGAGAAACCCAGCATGTATCAAGTCGTAGGTTCTTGGGTAGGTGTCAAATGGCTCACACCTGAAGAAACCAAGTACATAAGCTTTAGAAATGATAGTTTGCAAGTTATGTTGGGGTTATATACTTATATGGGTCTGTTACCAGTCGTGCATAGCTCCTACAAGTCCACGGTCGTATAGAACTGGTAACGTGTTGAATCCGCTTACGGGAACAATGTTCATAACCCAACAGTCAAGTCCAAGATCGTTTAAGGCTGCTGCAAACCTACCATAATCAAGAAACACAGTTTAAAGCAGTGTTTTAAACGGCCACTGATTAATAAACGATTTAGTAGCAAAGGTGTGAGTGTCTACCCTCCAAAGCTAGCTTTCATGTCTAGAACATTCCTAAGTTTAAATTCCTTCCAGCGGAAAACTCGTACATAACTCTCTACTACTTCGTACCAAAATCTTGATTCTGCCTTCATAATTTCTTTTCGAGATATATACGCATCCATTTGAATGCTTTGTAGCCTCTCTGGTGGATCATGAAGACGTGCAGGCCATGTGGAGACATTAGCTCCATAGCCGTTATCAGGTAAACGAGTGATGCACGGTTTCATATCCACATACCTGGAACAGGAAACCATAACAGCAAAGCTTAGACTCTTGAAAAAACAACTAGAAATGAGATTTCCAAACGCTTAATGTACCAAACATCGTCCGGATTATCATCTGTGTTGCACAAAGCCGGCTTTGTTCCACTCTCGCGACTGACATAGCAGCTATTGTTTAAAGGCTTCCTCCACACAGCAATATATCCTTCTTTCTTGATAAGCTCCCAACAGATTCGATTAGTAAGATCTAGCATTTCTGTCAAAGATAAACCAGAGAGTAGAAACAATACCCATCTTTAGTGAAACTCAATAACAGTAAGGCATTACAGACGAATGAACTATTCTATATATATAAGACCTTTCCATTGCTCTTGCAGATTCTCTTCATGTTTGTAGACAGGTTGTGCAGCCCAAACAAAGTATCCTCCTGCTCGGAGCATTCGATTAACTTCAAGAAGAAGTATTCCATCTGTATATTATACAATGAAAAGCTTAATCATTTACTAAACT
>KE150860.1:579669-603266 GCA_000411095.1 Aethionema arabicum
TGTGGGTAGTTTTTCGCCACGGTCTAAGTTTCTTTATTTTTTATGAAACACTTCGTTTTATTTAATTTAGAATACAAACGGAAACCGTTAAAAAAATTGACGGAGGTACTAACTCGCCATAAAAATTCTCGACAGGTACTTTTTGGCCACGCTGAAACTTGAGGTACTTTTTGGCTAAAACTGAAACTTGTAGGCACTTTTTCGCCACACTCCCTATTTTAAAATATAAATTTTATTTGTAAAAAATAAACACTAATGATATTTTCTTCGTTTTAAAAAAAATGCATAGTTTTGGGGAAAAAAACACTAATGATATTTCGTTTAATTTATCATAGTTAAGTATAAAGTAAATACTATAAGTTATGTGGTTTTTTGTATATACGCAAAAGTTTCGGGATTTTCGATAAATACTATAAAGTTATTAGGCTTTTCGTACTTACAAAGAAGTTCTGATGCTTATGGTATTTTTCGTCAATACCAAAAGTTACGGGGTTTTCTCTAATTAACTCAAAACTTTTGGTTTTATTCGTAATTACTCAAAATTTGTAGGGTTTTTTGTAAATACCTAAAAGTTATGAGGTAATCAAATGATAGGACTCTGATGGATCAAGTAAACCTTCCAACACCACGAGTTCGTCCAATAGCTCAATTTTCTCATCTTCCAAAGCTTTAATCTCATCCTCCGCCTCTTTCAATTCTCTCTCCAATGCGAATCCCTCTTCCTCTAGCACCATATACTTCCGTCTCACTGCTCTGTACTCGTTTCCAGATGATGAATCTGAATTATACACTGCTCTCATCGAAACCTTTCTCCCGATTCGTGATGGTGTGCCATCATTTGGTTGTTTTGGAGTTGAATTCGTCTTTTTCCGTGGTAAAGAAGATTGTGCCGTCCTCGAATCTTGCATCTCTGCTCAGATCAAAAGAATAAGATCGAGAAATTTCCCTAAGAAATTAAAAAATCGACACATCGGTGAAGACACCGTTGAATGCAATGGTTTCAATCATAGAAAACAGAGGATAGATCACAAATATCAAGCAGTGCTTAATCGAAATCACAATTAATTTCTGGCAGAGATTACCGGAGTAAGAGTTACCTGATAAATTGGGATCTAGGGTTCAGACTTCAGACTACCAAAGGGACTTTTGATGAAAGGAGAAATTGGAAAGCTAATTATGAAGTTGCGGGAGAATGTTTAATTAACAAAGGAAAAGAGAGGCTTTAAATTATCAGATGAATGACTATAGTGGGCTTTATTTGATATTTGAAAGGCTTAATTTAGGCCCATTTTGAATATTAAATTAATTTATTTTTTTATAAATAAATAAAAGGCGCGTATATTACTAATATGTAACGGTACGGAAAAAATCTGTACCCAGTTTTATGCAGGTGAAGAAGACAACTCCGTTTTTGGCCAAGAATATCTAGGGTTTTTTGTGTGATCTAGGATCGATATATTCTAACCCGAAGATCTTTCTCGTTCTTTGTTTTGATCTCAAGCAAAACTTCAGGAGGTAGCTAAGCAGACTTTTCTAATTCGAAACGGTGCGATCTGCTTGCTTCTTGGAGTCGAGAGGTCGACATTTATTATCCTCGTGAGGTCATTTGTTTTCATTTGTCTTTTCAACTTTCGAATTGCAGGAAGAAGTGAGTTGTGTTGACCGTTTGAGCTGAATTTTTGCACTCATTGTGGGGACAGCTTTGATAGATTTAGAATTTAAAATGAAATTTGCTATTTTTATTGGAGCACATTTTATAATTCGAGGGGGAATGCAGTGTTTGGTTTAGGGTTTGTGACATTGAGTTTTTGTCTTTTTTTCCTTCGATTTATGCTCAGTTTTGTGTAAGGTTTAGAAATTGGACTTCAAATTTCGAGGAACGCTTTTTACATTGTTAGATCTTCCACGATCTCAGGTTTGATAATGTCTATTAAACGAGTCTGATCATAGGAACGTTCTGTGTGTGTTTTTTTCTTATCTAAAGGTGAGTAGGATAAGGATGCCGAGGAAAGGAAAGAGTTTTGCGGTCACTACAATAAATCTAGACGAGGATATAATCGAGATTGACTCTGACTCAGACTCAGATGTAGCTGGTGAGAGAATGCTTGCTGGCAATGTTCTTTGCGCTGAGATGAAACAAGTTATGGCAAATGAACCCTATGGACAACCTGATAATGCAGCTAAATATGGTGAAACTAGTCGATGCAGTATGCAAATTGTTTGTGCTGATGATAGTGCCTCTGGTTACGAAAAGAATTATAAGAAATATTTGGACCTTTTAATGAAGAACGAGGGTTCAAATTTGCTTGAGTACAATGACAGAAACAGTACTTCAAAGCTTCTTAGGCACAATGTCGTCCATAATGAAAAATATGATAGGACTTCAAGCAGAGCAGTCAAAAAACAGCCAAGAATGTCTACAAGGACTGTCTTCAAGAAAAAAGAGAGTCAGGAAAAGGAAGGAGACGTTAGGTGCAGAAGAAAACCACCTGTGATCGAGCCTATAAGTTATATCAAAGACAACCTACTGTACAGTTTCAAAGATTTTAAGAATGTGGAAAATAGAGCAGGGAGAGATGCAAAGTCTCAGACCCTTTTTAGTGGTTCAAAGATATTGAAGACAGGAACTGGGAGAGTAAATTCTAAGTCGATTTCAAAGACTCCCCCGTTGGTTAAGACCAAAGACACCCTACGGAAAGGAGAGGCTTTGCGGGGAAGGAAGAATCCTGTGACCATGAGCAATGTCAAACCAAAGAACTCCTTTCAAAAATACAAACCTCGCAAGGAGAATGAGAAGAGAACAAAATCTACAGGTTATGATAAAGACAACTTCTTTCAAACAGTCAAATCTCGCAAGGAGAATGAGAAGAGAACAAAGTCTACAAGTTATGATAAAGACAACAACTTCTTTCTAAGATTCAAAGCTCGCAAGGAGAATGAGAAGAGAACAAAGTCTACAAGTTATGATAAAGACAACTTGTTACAACCATTCAAAGCTCGCAAGGAGAATGAGGAGGGGCCGGTAGATGATAGTTATGCTTATGTCTTGGAGTATCTGAATAAGTCCATAACATCTTTCGGGTCAAAACAACTAGTGATGTGTGAGAAAGATCCAGTGCGCTTCTCCGATTGTGATATTCAACTAATGATGTGTGAGAAAGATCTAGTGGGCTTCTCCGATTGTGATATTATTGCAATAAGTAGTCATCCGTTTTCTGATGGAGACATATCCCCGTTCCAAGGAAACAAAGACCATAGAGTGATTGTATGTCAACCTTCACCCTCTTACTTTCATTTTGAAATCTCCCGATCTGATTCTTTCGTTATTTATTGACAGTTCCTCTCTTATTATTTATTCCAAGGATCTTGAAGATGGAATTGCTCCTGAACATATATTCAACTCTTCATTTAGCAAGAAACTGACAGAAATTCTCAGACAACCTTATGATAAAAAAGAGTACATGAAACTCTATGGTGATGCATCATTCCAGAGCCCGATGACTAGGACTAGAGAATTACGAAGCGGAAGTTATGTTGTTTATAATCTTAAAGAATTGGCACCTTCATATCTAGATCATTATCCAGGTAAATAACTCACATTTGTTATAACAATAAATAGTTTTGCAGGCTAAATGAGGCTAGCTTGAGATTCAATCAGCTAACTTTGACTTCCTCGAGGAAAGCTTGTGAAATTGTTCTTACTTGTACCAATATCATGTCTTTAGTTTGATATTCACGCTGGTGGCTAAACTGGACTCATATCATCTTTACCATGTTTTTTAGTTCTACCTTTGCTTTCCACCGGATATATTCTCAGGTTTTGATTCTGCAGATTTCAAAAAGAAGCTCCGTTGTTACAAGGAGGACCATCCCATAGCACTGAACCTGTTGCGAGGTTTTTTCTATTATTTACAGGTATAGTATTATGTTTTCTATTGTTTACGGGTATAGTATTATGATTCATGGGTTAAAATTTTGTTACAACATGTGGAAGTTTTTTTCCCGCAAACTTGGGCACACCAGCGTCTCAAGATACAAATATAATTGAGGAACATTCTTTGTGTGTGCATTATATTGGTGTTATGAACCCTTTATAACACAAAAATTGACAACAAAACACATGCAATAATTGTTTCTACCACGAACTATCTTCAATGGTTTGCTTCTTCTTTTGTTTTGCAGAACGTGGCTCATGAAGAAGCATTCAAGCCTTGGCTGCATAAAGAATGTTTTATAACTTATGTTGTTTGATCTCGAAGATACAAGATCTTATAGGCGTAGACTAAAACTCCAGGGAGTAAACACATTGTAAGCAGATTTCTTTGTTGTTTTATTACCACAATTATAAGTTCCCCAGGAAAAAACAAAAATTCCAAAACGTTCCCCAAACCGTTGAAATCTACAATTACAACCCTAAACAAAAGAGGGAGGAGGGCTAAAAAGAAGCTAGAAATAACCTCTCATCCAACCTTTGTCCATATTTAAAGAGAACTTTCCATATATATACACAACACTTGCAGTAAAAAGGCTTTAGTCAAAGCTAGATGATCGACTTGTCCTGCCTTTTAGATAATCCTCGACTGAGACACCTTGCTCGACGCTTCCCATGGAAATGGAGTCATCTTCCACGTCTACAAGTGCTACGTTAAGGTGTGACTGCAGGTTAGATCTTTGATATTCCTCATCCTTTAGTAACTCTGATTCCTCTGATGGATTACTCACTTGTTCCATTGCCCATGTAACCGTCTCTGCATCTCCTTTAAGTAGCTTTAATACCTGCACACGACACGCTCGTTAATACAACTACAGAGAACCATAATGTGTAATAGTTATGGTGTTATAGGTAGAAATAGGTTTTACCATGCTCATTTTTGGTCTAGCTTGAGGGCTACGTCTTATACAAAGAGTGGCAGCTAATGCCATTCTCTGCATCTGGTCACTGTTGTTGTCATCATTCCGCAAACTCGGATCTAGTAATTGAGAATACTTGCCATCATCTAGGATTGGTTTTGCCTGTATGTTCATGTATACGGGTATTAACAAGACTACAAGAGTTTGGTTTAAAGAGAGTGTTTCTGAGAGTATGCAGTACATACCCACATAACTAAACTCTCTTGCCCCTTTGGATATCCATTACTAATCGGTTTTCTTCCAGAAAGTAGCTCAAGAAGAACAACGCCGAATGCATACACGTCTATCTTATCATTCACCTTACCATACATGAAGTATTCTGGAGCTAAGTAGCTGCACAACAAAGAATGCAAGGTTAGTCAACATTTGTTCTCAATTTTTTTATGAGCACATGAACAAGAAAACAAGGATTCTTGCATACCCAAAGGTGCCTGCTACATCAGAGCAAATTATGTGAGTTGTAGATATGGATGCCCATTTCGCAAGTCCAAAATCCGAAAGCTGTAAGTAAAATGATTTCAGTATCTCGCACTTCTCTTTCTCTTCTATATGAAAAAACTATAGAATTTGTTTACCTGTGGCTCAAAATCATCAGATAAGAGTATGTTTGATGACTTAACATCTCTGTGAATAACTGGCTGTGATGCACTGTTATGTAGATAGTCTAAAGCCTTGGCTACTCCCACAGCTACCTTATATCTTTGGCTCCAATGAAATGCAATTGCATCTTTCTTGTTCCCTGGATTTGATCCAAAATCATGTGTTAAATCCATGAACATAAGAGAATCTTTGAATGGTTTTGGCAACAAAGGTATGTACAATATACCGTAAAGATTCTCTTCAAGACTTCCTCTCGAGAGATAATTGTATATAAGTAATAGGTTATTGTCTTCAAAGCAAAATCCCAATAGGGAGATAATGTTGTTATGGTGTAAGGTTGTTATAATCTCAATTTCAGATACGAAATCATTCAAGATATCTTCTGTTTGCTTGAGAATTTTCACAGCAACCTCTCTTCCACTAGGCAGACAGCCTCTAAAAACCCGGCTGCTGCCTCCTTTGCCGATGAAATTATCTGAAATTCAATTTTTTTTTTCTAAGTTACAGGAAAAGGAACAGCTATATAAAAACATGGTATCTTAAAGAAGAGGAGAGCAAAACAAACCAGGAGAGAAATCTGAAGTTGCTGACACAAGTTCCTTGTACTTAAAAAACCAGCAAGTTGATGAAAACCTCTCTTGAAGTCCCTCTAATGGCAGTTTTCTTGGACTATTGTCCGGAGAAGACTGTGTCTGACCAAAAGGAACAATTGCTCCTTCAGAAGAATCAAAACCAATTTGCTTAGAATCTGAAGAACTAACAACAGAAGTGTTCCTAGGAGGAAGCTTTAAAGCCCATTGAACTACAGGTATATGTTTCGAAGAAGATCTTTGAAGGTTAGGTGATTGCGTAACTAATGAAACAGCACGACGAAGCAAAGGCCAACCTGGTCTAGATTCAGGTAACTTCCTAACTAACATAGTTATAGAACCACAAGAATCTTCTGGAACTTTTACAGGTACAATCGCCATAGCTTTGTTGCATTCATCAGCTTCATCAAACTCTGAAACTCCAGGTAACTTTTCAGGAGTATTATTGTTATCTATAGACAAGGAATCTGAACCACAAACCGAGCAACTCTCGTTGCGAGCTGCCGCTAAAACCTGTCGTAGATTCTGACCATTTGAATGATCATCCTCCTCACAATGGTTAACTACTTTGGTAGTTTTACTCAATGTAACAGATCTTTGAAGTACATTCAATAAAGTGTTCCTACGAGCTTCTTCCTTACCTGTGAAACACCAAAACCCAAGAACAGATTCTTCAAGAAGAGTCTTGCAGACACAAAAAGGTAGAAACTTTGGAAAATTTTTGATCAAACCTTGAGAATGGTTAATGGCGGATGGAGAACCTTCTCTTTGGAAGATGATTTTACCGTTATTGACTGCTAAAACCCAGCAATCTTTTGATAGTTTCTTAGCTAAGTACTTAGCTATAGATGATGATGAACGAATCGTGTGGTGACTTCTTGAAATCCCAACTACAACTTTTGATGCATAAAACGATTTTGCTTCTTTAACTATGATTTTACGAACAGAGGAGCCTCGGCATAGCTTTAGCTTTAGATCCACCTACCAAAAAAAAGAGGAAATTTCAACATTTATCAAGAAAACGTGCATAAAAGTTATGAAATTGAAAAAAAGTTAGAATTTTTTTTACCTGTTTTAAATTGCAGAAACCTTCGTAGACTTCAAGAACAGAGTCAAAAGTTTTAACTAAAGAGAGAAGTGAAGCATTCCCAGCTCGATCAACAATCTCTACACAAAACCCAAATCGAAACATTCAAGAAAAAACAACAAAAATCAAAGCTTTTTTTTTTGTAAAATTACACAAAACCCTAAAAAAGATGAAGAAACAAAAAAATGTACCATTTCCTATGATATGAAGAGCGATTACAGTATCTCCAGGCTCAGCAACTTTGACTAAAGCCCACGTCAGCAGCTCCCTGCTTGGTCCGTCAAGCTTTATTCCGACGAGAATCGTCCGGCCACCACTTTCCACGGCGGAGCTCAGTTTCTCTTCAACGTTTTCTATCATCTTCTCTGTTTTGTGTCTGAATTTAAAGTGTACTCTTAGAAAAAGACAAAGATCATCTTAAGGATTATATAATACCAAACAAAAGAGAAAGAGAAAGATACTTTCTCTCTCTAATTCTCTACCTGCAAGTTTGGTTTTGCTTTTGAAGTTTGTCAGAGAGAAAGAGAGCAGCCATCTAGAATTTAATTTTTATTTATTTAATTAAATTTATATGATTTTTGATCCCTACTTGTATATCTACTTCAGTATTTTATTCACTTTTGTTTTCTTTGTGTCTGACTTTATTTTTTTATTTTTATGTGTCGTTTTCCATTTTTTGATACAGTATCTATATTTTTCAATTTATTGAAATAAATTCCTAATTGAACAAAATTAAATATATAATCCGTCCAAATAATTTATGAAAAAAACACTTTTTTTACTATTTGTTAGACTACTCGAATCTGTAGATTACCAAAAAAGGTACTAAAAGTTTTTTTGTGAAATAGTAACGGAAGAAAAATGTAGACGAAGATGGAAAATATAAAATAAGTATTTGTTTGGAATTATTTGTATTTGTGGGGGATCTAGTTTTTTCTATTAATGTTACAATATTATTATTATTAACAAATAAATCTAATAAAATGTCCTTATGTGTATTGTCGAGATAAATATTAATAATTGTATATTAGTCGTTATTCCGAATATTGTTTAGCAAAAAAAAACATTATTATAAGCATATACTAAACAAATATCTAAATTATAAATTATAATACGATAATTTAACATGCAAATAAATAATTCAACTGGTAAAAAAACTATTCAATCCTAAATTCAAGATTTTGAAATAGACAAAAAAAATGGACCTTGAATTAAATTAGACAAAAAAAAAACAATAATAATAAATTTGCATGTCCACAAAATGGGTCGGTGGAATGTCCCATACACTACCACTGCCCGTGTTATGGCTCTAACGTGATACGGTCCGAAGAAAAAACCGAACACGTCACGTGATCCCACAACAAACCATAAAACCGACACGTGTCAATGTGTCTACATTTCCACGTCATCATTACACAAAGATATTTCCCACACATGCTTTATCCATGTTACCGGCGCTCCAGGTAACGTACACAACATTAACCACGTATGTTACTAGACGCTCCGTTATAATAATAGAAGTAACGTCACTTAACGCCGTTAATCATGCGAAATTAAGTAAGATATTAATAATAAAATAAAGTTTATAATAGTAATATTCTTTTTGTTAGTTGTGTTGTCTCATCATTTACCGAGGAGGTTAGTTTAAGTTAGAGAGGCAGATCAAAAGAAGGCGGGAGTAGTAACGGAATACCTGCCGTTTTAGGACCCAGAAACGACACGTCAACTAAATCCGAAAGCTATACATCAGCGATTTCACCGTCTATCTCTTTCTTCTACTTTATTTTATTTAAAAAATGTTTCTTTTTATTTCAAAAAAAAGAAACTTAATTATTTAAAAAATAGTACTCACTGATCAGTATATTTTTTTTATGTCTTTTTAGTATTTTTTATCTGTTTCAAATTATTAGGTGTTTTAGATTTTGTATTTATTTTTTATTTTTTTGTAAGAAAGGAGGAAACATAAAATAAAAAGTATGACATATGATCAGAAATATAATATTATTTTGTTAATAAATGTGCATTGAACAAAAGAAAACCTTTATATTAGACCCTAAATTATGGTAAGAATAAATAATACTATATAATATGATGCAATTCAACTACATTAATTGTATTTTATAATTTGTTATTATCTTTATGGTATTGTGCAAAGAAAATTGCTATGTGTGGGCTAAAAATCTTTTTTTAGAAAATATAATTCAGTCAGATATATTATTTCCATTTAATCTTTATATTTTAAAACTAAAAGATGTCTAAAAATTAGAAAATATTGAATAATTACATGTTATATTAGACCTGTGAATAATAAAATACAGAAAATATGGTTGTTAAGTTTGGTATTTAAATAATAATGATGAATAATCGAATTCCAGAAAATGAGGAGATGTGAGATGAAAGTGGCAACAAATTGAACATTAACCACAAAAGTTGGTGTCTTTTTTTTGTTTCTGCCATGACAACGCCACTCGATCTTATATTTCCCGATTGTTTAATTTAATTTTTAATTAACTTTCAATAAAATCATTGCTTTTTAATTATTTGTTAATTAATTTATTAATTAACTGGGATTTGTGCCTTGAATTAATAATTATTTAATGCAATGAGACGAAAACTCGTGTCCCAATACTTCGCATGATTTATTGGGGACTTGATTATTTTGAGGAAATAGATAGTAAATGATAATTATATTAATTATGTTTTCTTTTTGCTAATTAGTAAATTAATTGACTATATTTCTATTGTAGTCAAGAATATACGTGACTAAACGAGTTAATTGACTTTTTTTGTACTAACTAGCCAATATATTTTTAGATTAATTCAAAATTAGAACTAGAACTTAATTATATATTCTAAATGTTTCTAAACTATAAATTGTTTTTGAAAAGAAGCATGAAAAAATGTGATGGTAATGCCATTGAAAACGAATGATAGCTACAAGTATTTATTTTACTTAAAAAAATTATAAATATGTATTTATATATTTGATATTTACGTCATTTAATAGAAATAAATGTGTGAATAATACTAATATAAGAAAATCAATTATTATATTTTCAACCTACATATCAATGTATATGATATCCATCAATTATACAACACGTGGATTATTAATCGATCACTAACTTAAAATTATAACGGGATTACATTTTATAATAGCCTAACTAATGCATATTATCCATTTTAAATTAACATAAAATTAAACCATACAATATACAAAATAAGTCTTTGATTAATTTATATTATAATATCCCTAAATTTCTAAATTAATATTTTCTTACCACCAAAAATATAGATAGAATTATAAAAAAGAAAGGATTTCTTACCTTTAAATTTCAAAACATCAATTTTTGAAGTTTTAATTATTAAAATATATTTTACAATAGATCGGCAATAACTTATAGTATAACACTTGATTTTTATTTTTTTGGTTGTAAAAAGATACAAACTATTGAGTAGCTACAAGACTACAACAGATTAAAACCACGAGAATAACAAAAAAAAATGGTTACGACATAAAAGCTTTTAAAATTAATTAAGTGGTGAATGGACCAATGGACATGTGTAATATTTTGATTAGTCAAGTATCACAAAAAATTTGATGGTTATGTATATATTTAATGCCCTTTTTATTTTGGAGGTTGGTGTTTCTATTGGTCCAACCACGTGATTTTATATTACATTAAATATTAATCTATATTTTTATATACACAATCGTGTAGTATTTTGTTTCCTCCATCAAACTCAGATATTAAGGGATTCTTCAAATAAATAACTGGGCTTTATTAGAAAACTATAATTTAAATTGGGCCATATCCACAAATATTATGTAAACTATAATGGTTTTTCATGGCCCCTTTCACGACCCAAGAGAAAGAATATAAACAAAAAAATACATTTAAATATATTTGGTCTTAATTTGATTAATTAACTAATAAAGAAAAAAAAATGGGGAAGACAGAAACAACATTTTCACTAAATATAGTATATAATTTTGCAAATTAGTTATATAAGTAATAAATATAAACCATTTAAAAAAACATATATAGAAAATTGCACCTGATTTTACTTAAGTTTATATTTGCCCATAAAATGACAACACTCGAAAATAGAAAACTAATAGAACCAATAATTAATTTTATCTTATTATTAAATAAAGAAACACGTATTCATTAAAAAATTTGGATGATGATAATAATTAATAAAACTGCAATAACAGAACCAATAATTAATTTTATTTTTTTATACGTTTTACGAAACAATAAAGTTTTTTTTTTTATGTCAAAACAAAAACAATAAATTTGGCTGAAAAAAAGTGACATGACAGGGTGATATGATCAAATCATATTTAAAAGCAGTTTGACTTTTAAAGAGAATTGACCGTAGGATCTATCGACACGTGGCAACATCCTACGTAATTTTGTGGAGAATAAGATACTCTCTCTCCCACCACTTTCCAAACTGTAATCAATTTTTTTTTCTTAACTAAATTAAAAAAAAAGCCATCAAATTGGAGAGAAACCTCGAGGGTTTTTGAGTTCATCTTCCTCTATTTCTCGTTCATCATTCTGCTTCAAGGTGTTCTGTAATCTTCGGATACTCTTTTCTTTTCTAATTTATTATAGAAGTTGGAACCAGTAAGTGCCTTTCTTTGTCTTCTTTTCTTTACAAATTCATTGAATCCGTCTTGATTTTGAACAAAATCCGTTTTAGTCGTAAAGATGAATCCAGCTTAGTTTCTTGTTGAGCTACCCGGTCTTTGATTTTGTGCTTTATTGTCTCGAATCTTTGTTAATTGGATGATTTCTTGGTTGATTTCAATAAATTTTCAGTAGCTAGAAATGTAGTTAGAATCTGTCTTTTTGTGGATTTAGGCGTTGAAGCTTTTAATTACTCCTGAAATGTTTCAATTCTTGTAAACATTTACTTGAATCTGTTTGTTGTATTGTTAGGTGTTGTTAGAAGCAAGCAATGCAGTTATATCATCATCCTTATTCAATGGATAGCCAAAGAGTTAGGCTAGCTTTGGAAGAGAAAGGCATAGATTACACATCTTACCATGTAAACCCCATCACAGGCAAGCACATGGACTCTTCCTTCTTTAGGATGAATCCAACTGCTAAACTCCCTGTTTTCAGGAATGGTTCACATATCATTTTGGACACTATTGAGATCATAGAGTATGTTATTACCACCATTGTTCTTCTTCTTCTTTTCATCTACTTATGTGTTAGGGGAATCATCTTTTTGTGTGGAATCTTGAAATTTGCAGGTATCTAGAGAGAATTGCTGAGGTTTCTTCTGGTATTGAAGATGTTAACTTTGGTAGAGAAGTTCTTGACTGGATGAGGAAGATAAGAGAATGGGATTCCAAACTTTTCACTCTTGCTCATATACCGGATAATCGTCGTCTTTTTGTTTCTAAGTTCTTGAGAATGGTTGTGATTGCAAGAATGGCTGAGTCTCCTGACTTAGCTAGCGCTTACCATCAGAAGTTAAGGGAAGCTTACGAGACAGAAGATAAACTAAAAGACCCTGAAGCCTTAAGGAGAAGCAAAGAGCAGTTGCTTAAGCTTCTAGATGATGTAGAAACTAAGCTAGAAGGAACTAAGTATTTGGTAGGGAATGAGTTTAGTATGGCTGATGTAATGCTAATACCGGTCCTAGCTAGGCTATCGCTTTTGGACTTGGAAGAAGAGTATATAACCAGTAGGAAAAGTCTTGCTGAGTATTGGCTTGTGGTGAAACAGAGACCAAGCTACAATAAGGTCATTGGAAGGTACTTTAATGGCTGGAGAAAGTATAAAACACTTGTAAAAACTTGGATTTTTGTTAGAGTAAGAAGTTTATTCAGAAAATATTGAAATGTCAAAAAATTGGTATGGTTTTTGTACTCCAATTTTACAGAATTGAAGATTCGGTGTATTATAGAAGATGATATTAAGTAATCTTTTGTAAGACTTAAACTTCTTTGAAGAAGATAATAAATAATATGATTGTTTTTACAGTGAGAAATTGACTATTTTTTCTCATAATGAAAGATTGTGTTTCAACAACAAAAGAATTTAGAATTATACTAAAGATAAGATCGTAAAAGAAATATAAAAATAAAAAATAGCAGATTTTTCCCCCATACAGGGGATTTTTTTTTTCCTATGAACCAAATTAATCAATCACTGTGATTCTCTTCAGGAGCTGTATTGATTCTCTAAAGTAACATGAACACTTTAGTTGTTTGGTTTGTCTAAAGTTAGATTCCCAGGAAGAGGACTTACTTTATCCCACCCGTTGTGTCTGATCCAAGGAGGAACGTTCTGTTTTTGTTGCCGGAAGTAACTTGTTCCTATATCAGATGAGGCCTCTCTCTTCCGGTTAAGAGATGTTGAGCTGGTACTGGTAACACTTGGTATGTTCCAACAGGGCTGGTTGGGGACGTTTGTAGCCAGTACAGTGCCATTGGAGCAAGTTGAGTTGCCATGGTTAGCTGTTGAAGTAGAGACGGTTCCATTTCTCTTAGCGAGAAACTCGCTGTGTGAAACCGGAGGTAGAGGTGGAAACGCATGGAACGGGATGCCGGGAGCAACAGACCAACTGGTGGGGTCTTCTTTGTTGAGTGAGCCGAATTGATTAACGATGTTCAGTGGAATTCCATAGGAGACAGGTAACCGCGAAAGGAACTTGTGTTGCGGTTGTGCTGTGACTGCGTTAGGCTCATCTGCGCGAGGTTTTTTCCACGGCGAGGAGAATCCGGGTGGGAGATCGTCTTGGAGATCCTGATTTCCACTTGTATCACATGTAGTGTTGGTTCTTTGGTCTTTTGTCATAGCTGGCTGGTCCCATCTACTTTTGCGTTTGCGTAAACTGGTACCGTTTATCTCGGAGAGACTGGGATTATTAGGCTCTGAATAGGACTCAGATATAGAAGCTGTTTCAGAAGTTGTAGTTCTTGAAGATATGCTTGATAGTAATGGTTCTGTAGGTTTAGGTGATTGATGATCATGTCTAGGTTCCTGTGATGATCTGAATCTGTTGTTTGGTTCTCTTATTGAGTCTGATCTCCCATCCCTGTCGAAGAACCAAGGTTTTCTAAACGGTTTAGGAATCCATCTGTCTCGAAAGTTCCGTGCAATCTGATGAACCTGCAGGGATTTATATTAAACAAATAGGAAATTACAAGTCAAAATAAAGATAATAAAATCCGATTAATCCAAAAACGCAGATTACCAGTACAAATAAAGAATATGAAACAAATTTTAAGTGCAGGATTCAATAAAATGGTAACCCTCGTACCTGTTTGTCATCATGCTCGGTGAGTGTTAGAATAGAGTCCTTAAAGCTGCACGTAGATAAACATAAGTCATCTGGTGTCCCACGAGAACCAAATATAGGCGAAACAGCAAGGTTCGTTAAAGTCAGGTGATAGCACTATTACGGGGATTCACATTTTCCACTAGATCAGGTGATACTTCAATTCTTATAAGTTACTCACAAAACTGTCTAAACTTATAAATCTGCACACAAGATGTGACAAGTAATATTGAAAGGTCTAACAATGGTACACAAGACAGATGAATTTCAATGGCCTGGTTTTACTTACAGCACCAGAATTCATTTTAAAATGGTCACCGCTTACGATAGGAACCAATGAAATATTTAGTAAGAAAGATTACTACATGCGACCAGCCTTGATTTATAACTACTAACCTTTCCATCCCTACACAAGGAGGCCTTCTGAGTATATGTTCCAGCGCAAGAATTTCCCTTGCAGCAAGATACTCTAATACCTGAAAGCAAATTTCGTTGGTGTGACTTGTAAACAAGCTAGGATTTTCAAGAAAGCAGCATCTACTAAATCTCCAAAATCTGTTATTCACTTTGGCCTTTAAGTTTCATATCATACCGCTGAGTTTGACTGAAAGTTTGACATTGACTAAGGGTTGGAATTATCATTAACCAACGGGATAAGACAGATTTTAAAGATAGCCAATGAAAAAGCGTGTTTTGAGTAATATATAAACAGAAGTAGCAGGGTACAACGAATGTACCTTCAAAAGTTTCCGGAGTATTGGGGTCTTTTTAAAATCCCTTCGATATTGTTTCATGATATTATGTAACATTTGCAGACCTGGATGTGTTTGGAGGTTTTCATCCACATAAGATAAGGAAAATACATTACATAAAGAAGAAAACAGGTGCAGGCACCAAAACAAAAGGAGATAGACGTACCATTCTTGTTGACTATGTCCACTAAAACAGTTCGCGATTTTGTTTTCAAAAGAGCGTCAAGAATCATTGAAAGATCTCGATTGCTGCAATAGGTGCACGAAAGATCAGAATTTATCACAAAAAATTCACGAACAACAAGAATTCAGGCACCAAATGCAGAGTTGAATAAATCTAAAGAGGAAACTAAGATAAGCAGCCAAAATCCTAGCAGACCTTTGGATTCCTTCATTATTGGCATAGCCTCGGGATGCTGCAGTGAGAAGCAGAAGTTTCAAGTAGCCTTTTGTTGAATCCTGTTTTATTGACAAAAAGAAACGAGCTTAGGTATACACTGTTGCCGCATGGGTGGAAATATCAATAGAATAAGGAGTTATGCCAAAGATGTACGTTCAAGTAAAAAACAAAAGAAATTAACTGAACATCATGATCCCCCCCGAGATTATAGCATGATAATTCAAAGGAAAAAAGAACCGTTTGCAAGGAGCAAAAATGCTACTTACCCTCCGCTTGCTGATCCCTCCCACAACATCTAGCAGCTCGTTCAATTTCCCTTCAACTGCAAAATTGACGATGCTATTAGTAAGCAGGACAGAAAGATCATGGTGTCTTTATCAATCTGCATCTAAAACTAGTTACATACATGTTTCAACACGCCCACATGGAGAAACTTCCGCTGATCCTTTGGATTTGATGGGCTGCTGTTGCGACTTATTGACTGTTATAATCTGTGCTTTCTTAACACCAGGAAGACTACCTCCTTTGTCACGCTTACTAGACCCAGATGACCGAGAAGTTTTTGCGCGAGGACGGGGTCTTGGAATCATCTTCTTATCTTCACCCAACCCATGTTTGGTCGTCTTATCAACATTTGCACCATCGGAGGACAATTTGCTAATAGAACTGGATGCTGGAGATGTACTTTTAGTTTTCCTTTCAACAGAAACCTCCTTTTGAGTAGCAGTAACAGGAATGCCTATTGACTGCTCCTTCAAAACTTCAGTTGATTGAAGAGGTTCACAAATCTTAATATCTGGAAGTTTTACAGATACTGAGCTCTGTGAGTGAGAATTATCAGGAGCAAGGTCCTTGAAACCATTAATATTTCCAGAGGTCGGAGACATCTGCACGTCAGCACCATCAGTAAATATCTTTGACGTTCCATCTAAGATTCCGTCCCCACTTTCATCATCCTCAAGAATCAAAAGTTCAGGATACTCTTCATCTGAATCACTTTGCACAATTACATCACCATTCAAAGGATCTCCTCCAATGTAACCTCGGCAATGTGATGATCCACAATAGCACTTTTTGGCAGCAGCACCAAAAACTCTCACATAGTTGTAGTCAAATGTCAACTCTTCACCCTGCCAAGGCAAACAGACAGATTTAAATATTACCGCAGAGGAAATTGCAACATACTATCAAGCATAGTCAGATAGATTCATGAACACTTAATTGGCACATAGCCAGATATTTCTTTACACATGGATAGTTGATTTCAGAAATTAATCAGCTAACTTTGATGTTATGGCTGAACAGGACCACAGAGAAAATGTGTACTGACATCCAACTTTTTAATTATAGCAGTCATTTTCAACGCACGAGAGAGTAGGAGAGCCTACCTTCTTAAGGTCTTGAATGGAGAATATTCCAACGCAAATTTCACCATTCACCATCCACTACAACAACATTTAAGGAGTAAGCAAACAAAAAACTTCACATAAAAATGCAGAAGAGATGAAAGTCTTCCATTCAGAATTTGCTCACTTAATATATAATCGGACCACAAAGTATGCTACAGGGAGAACGCTCAATCGAGAATCTTATTCATGTCAGAAGAAAGATAACAAAACTAGTCACCTTTTCAGTACGGCAATTTGGCTCACAACTATGGTTAATGAAACGCCCTAAATTTCCCTTTGCACCCGCATCGATTACCTGCAATAACAGAAAACTTCTAAATTAACACGGTGCAACATTAAGGCATAGCTTTCAAGACGGATAGCACAGAAAGGGAATTCTGGATAGGGATTAAAAACCACCCAGATGCTAAGCTGATAATTGGATTAATAAAGAAAGTAACCTTTCTGTACATAGGTCAGTTGGATAAACTGCAAAATCTTTTGGAACTTTTTTTGACAAAATAATATTTTAAGACCTTCAGAGTTTACGTAAAGATGGTGAAACTCATAGACATCCAGACTAATGTCATAGGAAAGAAGAAACATAGAGAAGAAGATTATCTCATCATCTTACTCTTGCAGAGGACTTCAATTATATTTAGCACAAGTGTGAGATTAGAAATTAAAAAGGTTTACAAAGAAGTTGTTTGGCTTCCCTGAATACGCTATTTAAAATAAATAAAAAACAAGACAGGTTTTCCGGCATATGTCGTATTTAATATTTTTTATCAGTCACATATTTCCTTCAGCAACTCCATACTACTTTCAATCAATGATAGAGAAAAAGAAGCAAAGCTGAATCACCAAAAAGGAAAGAAATAAACCTCATTCCCGTTCAGTGTCATGAAATAGAAATGTTTCTGACCCTTGGAAGCATAATCCTTCTGACGAGTCTCATAGGATTGCATATCAAGCACCTGTTATGAAAGGAAATGACTCCACTTATTAATAACATGAATTAACACACATCAGGAACAAAGCCCCTCGACAACTGATTACATTCTCCAAAAGAAGAGATCATCACAAGAATACCTCTCCAACATATTCAATAAGAAATTGCCCCTCACGTACATCCTCAAGCAACTTCAGGCCATAACCCTTCTTACCGCATTGGAATCTCTCAAACTTAACATACTTCCGCTTTTGAAACTGTAGAAACATATGAGCCAATAGATTGAGAAAGATATAATTGACTGCGAATGTAATGCTTTTGCTTGCAACAAGACTACCTGCTGATTTGAGCAAAAATCTCCAGACGGACAGGTACCTTGATGGCATTCAATGTTAAGCATTCTATTGAGACATTCCTCTCCACAACCCAACCTTCCATCAGCTGGTGGTTTGCAGTGACAAACCATTACCTTCCAATATAGTAGGATACATGATAATGAGCAGTTATACAAGAAACACATGCGAGCACAAAAAATAAAGTTTTCTACTAAAGTACTACTAACACAACAAACAAAGAAAATCCAAGACAATCCACCTCATCAATTGTTTGAGATTTACGGTTCCGATGAAGAAATTGGTTTGTTTTTATAGCCTTGAAACACGCCTTTTGCTTAACTGCAAGAATTAGGGGTAAGAAAAACACAGTCAAAATCAATTAGATAGAAAAATCATCTGATAGTTTATTATTATAGCCAAGGGCACTCTCAAGTATTGAATCCTAAGCACCTGGCAAACGTTTGCTCTTCTGTTCCTTGTCTTTTGCCCTTTTAGCCGCATCACAATCATATGCATCTGCCTCCTCATGTGCTATGCCTAACTCTGTATTAATTTCATCATTTGACATCTCTTGAGGTATTGAGCAGTCAGCAAAATCTTTATCTGAGTTGTTCATACAGATCCTTTGAACAATAGAGAATCAATATTAGATAGAGAGAGACTAGCGAAACAGTTTGCAATAGATGAATGAAGTAACAATTGCAGAAAGCATTAAAATTCAAGGGCATACATACCATCTGGAGCTCTCGTCTATTGATTCTACAACAGAAGCAGGTATTCGCCGCCATTTAAAGCAATCATCACATCGAACCCATGCACTCTCTGTGGAAGCACTCTCCCCGGTTGCAGCATCCATCACTCCATCACCATTGGTCACATCTGATGATATGGTACCATTAATGGCACTGGTTTTCCCAGTATCAGCATCTAGGAGAGCACCTATAAATTGAATTCACATATAAAATAGTATCTTCAAATTGTAGGTAACAGGAAGGGAGAACAGAACGGACTACAATTCTTAGAGCTAATCAAGAAAGAGCAGGTACCTTTAAATCCACAAGACTCTGTTCTCCCTACTTTATGATACTCACCATCATCTCCTTCCATATTTCTACAAATAGATTCGCGTTGCTCCACCCCCTCACAAGATCCAATTTTTCTTCTGTTTTTGGCATTTTTGGAGCTTTTGGATTTTCCCTTACCTGTTCCATTACCTTTTGACATATGCTGTTTGCCATTTTTTGTATTGAAAATTTGATGAGAACCGTCTTCCAAAAGAGATCTTGAAGCAAGCAATTTATCTTCTTTTTCCAATCCTCTGTTCTTGTTAACCACATCTTCTGGAGAGCTGAAAATAGCATGATGTATGCCCCCTTTATGTCCGATACTGGCAATGGAATCAGGCACAGAATTGATAACTTCTGAATCTGGCGAAGTTTCAGCATCCAGGTAACGGGTTTCAGCAGCTCTCTCACGCTCTTCAACCACTATACTAGAGGAAAGGTGTAGGTTATCATCTACAGGACCACCATCTAGCTTCCTAGATAAACTGCCTGCGTATTGGTCATTTTTCTCACCCATTAAAGACTCAGATGACTGCTGATATGAAAGTTTCTCAATGGAGTTTTTCTTCTGTTCTAGCTGCTTTCCAGTTTCCAAAGTTGGCAGTTTATCCTCAACAAGATTGGCTGACCCTTGCAACTCTACACCCTTTCCTATGTAACCGACATCATTAGCAGGCAGAGAGTTACCGCTGACCTTAGAAACAGTAATGTCGAGAGGATTTGGGCCACCTGCTTTACCAAATTTAACTTTTAAACGAAGGCAAGAACCACTTGATGTTTGGGTTTTTCTGTTGGATCCTTCTGCATGAATATTATTAGAACTTCTGTTATGCTCTCCATTTCCAGAACTGCTTTGAGAATTCTGTTGTTCTTTATATGTAGGTCCATCATAGGGAATATTGTTGCTCCTTAAAAATATTTCAGTGGTGTTACTTGCTAAGCCCCACTCAGATGAACGTCCTGGTTTCGAATAAGAACTCCTCTTCTGCTTTGAGCACTTAAAAACTGATTCAAACTGTTTTTCTGATTGTTTCTTTTTAGAGGATTTTTTTGAACGAGGAGTACTCCTTTTTTTCGGCGCCTTTTTACACTGTTTACCATCTCGGGTCCTAGTATTGATGAGATTAGTTCCAGATCCAGAAGCAACTTCACCGCCTATTCTACCAACACCATTTACTATTCCGAGTGGCTCAGCTGCGTTGTCGGGATTATGAAAGTTGGTGCCTCCATTTACGTATTCCAATGGAAAAACCTGTTTCAATGAAGACTCAGTAACGGGGGAGTTGGATTCCAAACAAAAAGTATTTTCGTCTATAGGTGATACCGGACTCAAATTTGCGGCCCTCAGATCAAAATCCAAGTCATTATTCATGCTCAGAGCGGCAAGGCCACTTTCACTTGATGATTCCCCAGCACAGTTCTCTAGCATTCTTCCATTCTTCTCGGAAATATCAGTTTGGAGTTCAGTGTCACTTACCAACTTCAAATCTGGATCGATCGTGTCTGTGTCCCCAATGTGGTCAAGATCATATGGGCATTCACCATCATTATTACTTAACATTTGTGTGATATCTAATGAAGGGGATGTCAAAATGGGCATACTGACTCCTGTTGGACTTGAAGGCATCAAATAATTCTCCGTGGCGCTACAACTAAAGGCTCCAGAGCCTGAGATGGAATCTGGAAGTGGACTACTCCGAATGAAAGAAACTTCATCGTAATAACCAGCATCTTGATCATTCGGTAGTTTATTTCTCCCTTCGTTACCACCACCATCAAAGGGAGAGCTAATACCCTGATCTCCAATTTCAGCTTCTTTGATGTCCTGTACGGTTTCGATGGATTTGAATTCCTCTGGTGCATCGTTTACAGAACCCAATTCAGCATCTATTTCAATCCCCGCTAAAGGCACTCCAGTGTCACCAGAACATTCTTCTTCTTTTTTGTGGGGATCATCTTTCTCTTGCATACTCTCGGGAACAACGGGTAAGAGGGAAAAGCTTGTTTCCTGACTTCCCATTTCACCATCCGGGTTGTTGCAATTTACAAGTAAAACAGCATCGTCACTAATACCGTTTTCCTTGCAGTCCATCGCAGCACCACCTGTTTCGGAACCAAAAATTAACATTCTCAGAAAAGGGGTTCTGTGAGAGATCCGTGGAAGAAGGCTGTTTTGATAATCAAACAATGCAATAGCTCGCAGACCCTTTGCAGATTCCCAATAGAATCAAGTTCCGTGTTATCGTTGATCCAGAAATTTATCAGACAAACACGCCCTGAAAGCGCAAGTAAAAACACCTTCAGAAGGTCAACTAAAGACAATGGTCGCCTCAATCATCAAAATTGATGACACCCACCAAAACCTCCAATCCTACCTTGATTCAATCACGCCACAAGAAGAAAAATTAAAAATAAAATTCGAAACCACTACAAACACAACAAAGGAAAAAAAAAACGAAACCCTAACCTCATTAATCAGAAGCTACAAACCGAATGCCGACGAACAGAAGCTGCAAAACGAGAAACGAAAAAAAAACCCTAGAGGAGAGAGAGAGAGGGGAAAGACGATAGAGAGAGAAAGGAGGAATCGAAGGTAACGAAAGAAGAGGCAACGCGAGGCGGTCAGTTTCTGAGGTGATATCGATTTTGGTCCTTTTCTCTCCCTAATTCCCAAACGAATGCTCTCTCTTCCGATTTTTCTCTTGTGCTTTGGTTACGCGTCGTTTCGTGATTTTGTCTACTTTTGTTTCCATTTTTTTTTACTTTTCTTTCCATTTTTATTTTCTCAATTTATGCTTTTTATACTTATCGTTTTTTATATAAATACTAATAAAAATATCTTTTTGGATAACTCTTCGTTTTTTTTAACCCAAACAAGTATGTATACATATTAAAAAAAGTTGCACTTTTACTTCAAATTTTTTTACACACCAGCTTCAAAGAATTATTAGGATCGGTCATGGGACAAGCCGGACGAAACATTTGCCTCGATTTCTAATTTATATCAGTTCCCAAAATTTATATTTACCTTTCTAAAAAAACATATTTTCTTTATGTGAAATAACGATTTCAAATTTTGTCCTAGTCACCCGAGTTTTGGGTCGATCCTTCAATTATATGATTGAAGATCTTAATAACTTTCTTCCTTAATGTGTTAGTTTTAGTGTGGTGTTTATTGTTAATGGCGTATAATAATTCCATTAAACATTAGATAATAAAAAAAGTGTCAAAGACTTCCTACCTACCACAAGTGATTCAATCGAATTAAGTATCGATAAATTGCTAATGACATCTCTTTATAAGGACCAACTAACATTAGATACATTGTATATGTGAGAACCTATATTATAAAATTTCAATGAATTATATAATATCTCAAAGTTATATCATGTAACTTTATGGATTTGATATTGGTTAAGGATTTGTTTACACTAATGATTTAAATGTTGATAGAATTGAATTATATTAATTAGTAATTACAATCATAAATACATAATTCATTTGGTCTGGGCAAAAAACCAGTTTTTTTTTAAAACCGAACCGAACCGAACTTAAAATTTGGTTTTTGTTTTTTTTTTTTCGGTTTTTTCGGTCATTAAATCCGAAGGCTAAATAAATAGTTATGTAAATTTCGGTTTTTTGGGTTTTATTTCAATTAATCGAAACCGAACCGAAATTTTAACAAACCGATCTAAACCGAAATAAATTCGGGGTTAATTCGGGTAGACATTTTGAAAACCGAATAATCTGAAAATCAAATTAACCGAACCAATTTAAACCGATTAATCGAATGTCTAGGATTAATATCCCGTATAAAATTATACCAAATATTGTATGTTTTAATGTGTGGAAATATATAAAAATATCTTTAGATTTAGTCATAAAACATTTTTATAAACAATATTTAAATTATGACATTTTAAAAAAGTTTCTCGTAAATTATAAATCATGTGAATGATTAATTAATTTATATAATTATAGAAAACAATTCATATGTCTTTTTTAGTCAAATATACTCGTAATCGCCTATATATTATTTTAGAAGCGATTTTAAATACAACGTTGGTTTGTAGACCATGCCACTAAAAAACTAATCCTTAGAAAAAAATATTGGATCGTCATTTATTTAAATTTTTATATTTATCTATAGTATAGATGATTATAATATATTTAAAAATATTACTTATTTATATATAAATATTTTATATTA
>KE150860.1:603755-626348 GCA_000411095.1 Aethionema arabicum
TAAATGTATCATATATATATATATAGATATGTGTTATTTTCTTGATTGATTAGGATAAATCTTATGTCAAATCTTAGTTATCTTCATTAGCTTCTTTATTATTTATTTATTAGTTTTTAATTATTATAATTTATTTAAATATTTTATTGTTAGGATTTTATGCTTTAGGTTATTATAGTTATCATACTTATCTTATAATTTTAAAAATTAAAATATACAATATAAAATTGTGACTACGTATATATAAAATTGTGATTATCTCATAAAATCTTATATATTTGGATAAATTGTCATTTTATATAGATATGCTATATATTATTTAAGAAACAAAATAAATAATAAATATTCGTTTTATAAAAAATGATTTCTCATAATTAAAATTTTACAAAATTAATTTTAAATCGTCATTTTCAAATAAAAATTAGTCCCGCGTAATACGTGGGAATAATATCTAGTAATATTTTCAATATATATTGTTTATATCTATGTTATCTATATATTAGTAAGAAAAATAAGAATTTTTTTATAAAATATTAGTCCCGCAAAATTTGCGCCATTGCTGCCTATCGAGTAAATTAGTTATTTAGCTAAAATAGTTTAAGATGATACTTATTATCTTTAGGAAATAAATCAATTTAAAAGAAAAAAAAATAAAAGAAAGGAGGAAAATAAAGCAGAGCGTCATTGCTGCCTATCGAGTATCCCGCGCAACGTTCTAACAAAAATTCTTCCTCTCAGTCTCAATTTCTCGACTAATCCATCTTCAATTCTCCAAATTCCACTCCCTCATTGCTCTTCTACTTGCGTCGTCTCCGATCCAGGTCTCTACGGACTCGAGCTTTGACCCCGACTCCAATCGTTTATGGCGGACCCCAAAGCTACGCCTCTTGGCGGTTCAACTACCAGCGAATCGTCTAGGACGTCGTCCAAGGTCTTGACGGCTGGAGACAGGAAATTACTTAAGGTAGAGCTTCGTCCAGGAGAGACGACGTATGTGTCGTGGAAGAAGCTTATGAGGGACGCTAGCAAGGATAATGGGTCGTCTGCCTCAGTGCCTGACCCGCCCCCTAATGCTAACCCTAACCTTGAGTCTCGTCTTGCACCGGTGAGTTTTAGCTGTTACATGCATATATTCTGAGATTTGTTCACAGGATTTTGCCTCTGCTTGTATTTTTTCTTTTTTCTATCTATCGGCCAACCCTTGTCTTGTCTTATGGGAGTTTTATTTTTCTCTCGGCCAGTTATGGTAGAGCTTCCTGGTTTTTTCTGGTAATTGGATTTGTTGGTTTGGCTCCGGGAGACTTTTGAAAGTTTTGGTGAAATAGATATGAGGGTAGGAGGAATTGTGTTCGAATTGTTCCTTTGACTCTGGGTCTGCAACTAGGGTTTTAAGAAATAAACGCTTGAAACTATGACAAACTACTAGTGATAGCTATTCGATGTTATAGCTCAGGTCAGTAATTTGACTTGAGGTTGGATATATCATTTTGTAGCTTTGCTTAGTTACGTCACTATCTCAACCTTAACTTTTGATACCATGAATATACCATCAATTGAGTTTGATCAAGAAAGGATTTTGTTCAGATAGTAGCTATCAATAGTGTAGCTGTGTAAGTGAAGATTATGTATATATATTTAATTTGTTCTCCATCTTCTTGCTCAAGAGAGTTGGTTGCATAATGGTGAGGGTTTCTCATCTGTTTGAAATAGGAGATGATTGATGCTTCTTTGCAAGTTTTTTTTTCCATATGCATACAAGTTGAACCAGATCATTTTATACATTTGTGTAATATGTTCAATGCAGGGGCAACCAGCAGAAACGGGCATGGTTGACCAACCTCATTCTAATCGTTTTAACGCTGTCATAGAGAAGATCGAGAGGCTCTACATGGTATGTTGTCATGCTTTGATATCTTACTTTACATCACCCTCTAGCACTTTTGTTTCCACAAATAGCTGAGCGTATGTATACTTACTTTAGAAAATAATTTTCAGGGAAGAGATAGTAGTGATGGGGAAGAGTTAGACGGTGCTCCTGACGATGATGAGTATGACACTGAAGATTCGTTTATTGATGATGTTGAATTGGTTAGTATTGATATTGTTCATATGGTTTATTTTATATGTGATCAAGGTGTTTCTTCAGAAGTGAGACATCATATTTTTGTTTTCTCATCCGCAGGATGAGTATTTTGAAGTTGATAATTCGGCAATCAAACATGATGGATTTTTTGTCAATAGAGGAACTTTGGAGCGGATGTAAGTTTCATTTCCTCCTTCTTTTATATGTTGTCGCATTACAACATGGTGGGTTTATGATTTTCCGTTTGCTGAGATAGTGTTGGGAATAGGCAATGAGCAGAATAAGTATTTGAAAACATGGATTTGATAGCACCTGGTTTTTTTCTTCTTATTGGGGTTTATGTAGTGTTTCCTAAGGGGCGAAATCTTTGATACCCTATGCTTGGCAATCTTGCTACTTCTTCTGCTATTGTGCGTAGGTTACTGTCCAAACCCAATGATTAGTTCCACTTCTCTAGCAAATGCCGCTTTGTATAAGTCTAGGCTCTGATTACTGATAGGATTGGGTTTCCAAGTTGTCCTTTAAGTCGGTATCTTCCATAGTATCTAAATTGTGACTCCTATTTGCCACAGCGAACCATCTACAACATCTAACCAGCAACCAAAGAAAAGGCAAAGGAAAGAGTCAACAAAGTCGTTTGGTGATGTATCTATTAAACAAGCCAAGGTGGCTAAGATGGGCAGGGTAAAGGTAACACTGTTTCTTACAAACTAATTTTTTGTACCCGTTTAGAGTTCTAGTTCAGACGACTGATAAAGTGAATGTGCAAGTTCAGGATCAATCACCGTCTGGGTCCTATCTGAAGAAGAAGGCCAGTGATTCAAAGACAGTACATGATTCAGTTTTGCCTTTGAAAGCGCAAAGTGGCAATCACTTCATACCTGTGGACAATGTGAAGAACAACGATAAAGCAAATCATCGGCCAACAAATGCTACAAGTCCGAAGTCCAAGGCAACTGGATTTTCTGATCCCCTTCATCCTAAGTCTAGCAACAAAAGTTGCCCTCATCAGCCTAATTCCCTGCCAGGAAAATGTCGGCCAAATGTCTCACCAAAATCAACAGTAGTTCGTCACAAAGAAAAAAATGGTACGCATGACCAGGCAAATGCAACAGGAAGCAGACAAATCATTCAAAAAACTGTAAGTACTTTCCAACTATATTAGGTATTTTATAATCTCCAGTTCAGTTGGTCTAAAGTTTTAAGGAAAACATGTATTTTGGTGTCTTTAATCTTCTATGTCTTCAAGAACTCTTATCACCATGACTGTGAAATGATATATAATTGCGAAGATATTAGCCCTTAAGAGGAAAATTAAGATATTGGACAGTATCTATGTGGCATGTCGTGTGGTTTGATAACCATTTAACATTGTTGGTGTAGTTTTGTTGCTCTAATCTCATATTGGCTCTCGGTGTATTTTATTCTTGGCTAATATTTGCTTCTGTACTCTTTTGTTGGACAAAATTTACGTCTATTTTTCTTCTAATTCTGCAATAAACATTATGCAGAAAAAAGATAGTTCTAGTGTCCTGCTTAAAACCTCAACACTTGAGAAAGCCATCAAGGAATTGGAGAGGACGGTTGCCGAATGTGAGTTTCTACATCTTGAGCACTTGTTATCTATGTGGACGACTAGCTAAAATACAATTAAGGAAGCTATAACTCCCAATTTCTTGTAGTAAGGCCTCCTGGTTCCGCCGAGAATCAAGATGTTGATACCTCATCCCAAGCAGTTAAGAGGCGATTGCCTAGAGACGTAAAATTGAAGCTTGCCAAAGTTGCTCGGATTGCGGTAGTTCAACTCTTCTGTTCTTTTCTTTTTGTTCAATATCAAAGAGGTATGGCAGACTAAATTATTTTGTGGAAAAACAGGCTAGCCAAGGGAAAGTTTCAGAAGAGTTTATTGATCGTCTTATGAGCATTGTTGGTCATTTAATGCAGCGTAAATCACTTAAGGTATGTATCATGGCACTGATTATTGGAATGAAGTTGTGATTTTACCGATACATTGAAATAGTTCGATTGTTCAAGTTCCAGTTGAACGCTTGTCCATTTCAGCAAGGGCTAACAAGATAACTTTCTTAAAAGAAGGAGCTAAGCCATTTACGGTTAGTAATTTTTATTGTACAGAGGAACGTGAAAATCATGGGAGACTCAGCAAATCGAGAAAAAGATACTAGATTCCTGCAGATCAAGAATGAAGTTATTGAGATGTTAAAACCGCAAATTTTGTTGATGGAATCTCAGGTTCTCTCTTTTCTACTCTATTATTATCACTGGTATGCTTTTTCCAAGGCACTTAGCATGACTTTTACATGTAAACTTGTTCTATGTTATTCTTGTATTTAGTCAATCCCATTCTATTGAAACGTTGTTGCATATCAGATATTATGGAATTTTCTTTGCATTGACACAAATTGTTTCACAGGAAGCCAAACACGAAGCTGGAACATCAGAGGTTTTGCAGGATGGTGACTCTGCAGAAAAGCCATCTTTGAAGAAGAAGAGATTTGAGATGGATCCAGCGCTGGATGACAAACTGTGTGAGCTATATGACATCTTTGTTGATGTAAATAAAATTTTCCATTTTTAATAACATGTCGTTACAATCTTTCCTAGCCTAGTAAACCCAAATGTGAAGTGTGAACAAAGTTTTTGCTATGTTTTTGGTATACTAGGGAATGGATGAAGACTCAGGTTCACAAATCAGAAAGCTATATGCAAACGTAAGTTCTTCTCCATTTCCTCATCTTTGGGTTCTCTGGTTTATTTGCTTGAGTATTTTTAATAATTTAAATCATTAGACTAAACCTTGTGTAATATTCAATATCTTTTATCAAGCGCTCCTGAATGATTTTCTCTTGGATTTATACATTCTTCAGCTGGCTGAACTCTGGCCAAATAAGTCAATGGACAATCATGGGATCAAGCGTGCCATTTGCCGGGCAAAAGAGAGGCGGAGAGCATTGCATGAAAACCTCAAGAAGGAGACGGTATTTGAGAAATTCTAAACTTTTACTTCAAAGAACATCGTCTCCATTACTTCGTGTTTTTTTTTCAGTATAATAATCCATCATGTATTGTTCCATGACCTTGCATTTTATCTCATTTTAAGGATCAAGCAAAGATGACAAAGAAGAAACAGACACAGTTGGGACCAAAATCAGAGGCTGCAGCTTGGCCTGACAAGACTGCAGCTGTTCAGCGTCAACATAATGGAGATAAAATGGCTATTGTTCCATTCGAAGCAACCACGTCCCTAATCCCCAATCAACCTACATCGAACTCTTCCCGTGACAGGTCAAAGCAGCAACATGAGAAGCTAAAAGGAACCTCAAGCTCTAACATCCCTGCCGAGGAAAAAAAGACAGCTAGGAGAAAGACAGAACCAGGTCTCGAGAAACCTCACCCATCAATGGAGAAACAATTCGTTCTGGCTTTGACGCAACAGGCACATCCACGTCCACAAGCCAAGACACAGGTCCAAACACAGGTCCAGACACAGGCAACTCCGGACTTGAACTTACCAAGTTAGCTCTGGTTTTCATTAACTCGCTATGTTATGCTTAGTTTTTGCATAGGTTTTGTAGTCAAATCCTATTTCTAGGCTTGCCTTTGTTCTTCGTAGCGTTTCGTCGCTTCTAATTTTGCGGCTAAGTAGTAATTTCAGGAGAAGCTCGTTTTTATTTTAAGTTAATATTTCTTGTAACAATTTGAAAATGAATTTTGGTATGTTTTTAATATTTAATATTGACCATGAAATTGTTCATGGACCGTATGTTACTTTCTAGTTGTTTCAGCTTTCATTTGTGACTCCAAATAAATGATTGCATCGACATAATGTAATTTATATGGAGTTACGGACCATATAATAATTTAATATTCCGTAACCTTTTAATATAATACGGAGTATTTTTTTTCTTTTTTTTAGAATTTTTTTTTTCACTAACCTTTTAATATAATTTTTATAAACAGGACAAAAATAGTGAAATACCTAGAAAAATTGAAATGTGGAATTGAACTCATTTGTTAGATTCCCGCGTCCCAATTAATCTCCGATTTGAGAACGTTTCTCGCTTGCTAGTTGAAGCCCGGCGGTTCTCGCATCCGAGGCTACATGCTTCAAGGTTCGGCTACCCACCTACCTCGTGAAGCTTTAAAAGAGTGAGGGAGCGAAGTGTGTGGTGTGGTTAGGTTTTCGCGGCGATGAAGACGACCCAACTGTTCAAGGGGGCGAATGTGTTTATGTCTAGAAATCTGGTCCCCCCTGAGGTATTCGATACACTTCTCGACGCCTTTAAGCTTAACGGTGCCGAAATATTCCTCTGCTGCGACCCTTCACGCAGCGGCCCCTCCGATTTTCATGTCATCTCTTCTCCCGATCACGTATGGGTGCTTCTTTCTTTTCTTAACCTGTAGTTGCCTCTAATCTGAAACTGTTTTCATTATTTTGTATTATTCAATCTTTTTGGGTGTCCCAGGAGAAATTCAACGATCTTAAAGCCAGGGGCTGCAACTTGATAGGTGAGGCATATCTCGGAATTTTTTGTTTACTTCAACCTATTGAATGTATGTTCGTGAATGGCCTTAGCAATTGTTATGTTTATTGCGTGGCAGGTCCCCAGTGTGTGCTCTCTTGTGCAAAAGAGGGTAGACCGCTGCCACAAGGGGGATTCACTTGTTGCCTAGCGATGGATGGGCTAAAATTTGTTGCCTCTGGTTTTCAGATGGATGAGAAGGTACTTTCTTTTGTCAGGGTGGTAGTTTTTTTTTATAGTTTACTAGGATTCATTTATTACCGTTTTTGGCAATGCCTGTGGGAATTGTTGTGACTCTACGTTTGTTCAGCCACCTCTTATGAGAATGTTAGTGTGCTTTTGATTTAATAGTGAATACTTGTGTTTCTTTGCTTCATAGTGCACAGCTAAACAATTCTGGAAATAATGTGGTCTAGGGTTCAATATCTACTTTTTTAAAAGACACTGGTATTTCTTTTTATGTGGTGGAAATGTTTTTGTACATGTAAGAAGCATAGATATATCAGAAATGATATCTGTTGAGAGAAATCATTACATGCTTTAGAGTTCCATGGGGTGTTAAATAACTTCCGTTGGGCGTGAGGTATCTTTCAGTTACTCCAAAGGATTCTATCCTTTAAATGGTTTCTCACAAATATTTTATTTTGAAGGTCAAGATCGAGGAGTTGGTTACTGCCATGGGGGGAGTTCTGCTTTCCAGAGCATCTTCAGATGTCAACTTCGTCATTGTGAAGAATGTTTTGGCTGCCAAGTACAAGGTCTATTGCTTAAAGATTGCGATCAATATTCTTTTACCTTCTGAAGGTTTACATCTGTAGATTATCACTGGTTTCTTATTGATTTGTTCTTTGCATACACATATGAACCCTGCCTTTCTTTCATGCATCTCATAAGATTGTTCGAACTCTGTTAGGTCAACAGGATGATTTTTCAATTCATTTACTTCACTCCAATCCGCACCAGGATAGGCTGATAGAGACAAACATGATTTTAACTGTGACTAGGCTAGTATACCATGTTTTGACAAATTGGTTCTTGCTGTTTCGCTTTGTCCTGTTGAGTATTAGAAGAGAATATGCCTTCAATTCAAATGAAAGATGTACAATGCTCCTGTTACCTCAAATAAGAAGCTGTTCTCACCTTCCCAATTGATGGGGTCTGCTTTGTTCATTGTTATATGGTAGCAGGATGATGTAAATTATACTTGGCTTCATTGCAGGTTTAGTTCCCCATGTTAAACGATTTCCTCACTTTTCTCAAATTAATTTTGGACTAGTCTTGTGCCCTCTGATGACATATGCTGCCATGAAGCAGAGTGTGCTGATGAGATGCTGAGAAACCTGTTCAATTATCATATCTAACTGTGGCTGCTAACTTTATTTTATTATTTTTCAACTATGCAGTGGGCCCTAAATATTCAGAAGAAACCGGTTGTTGCATTAAATTGGTTACATCAGTGTTGGAATGAGCACCGTGTGGTTCCCCAAGAACCTTACAAAATTCCTCCTTTTTCTGGATTGACTATCTGCGTTACAAGACTTCCAGTAGGTTAGAAAACTGGTTTGTTCAGTATGTGCGAATCAGGGCCCTTTGTTGATAGTAATCATTGGTTTACTATCAGATGAGCGTAAGGAAATGGAGAAACTAATTTCACAAAATGGAGGGAGGTACTCTGGTGAACTAACGAGGAGGTGTACACATTTGATCGCAGATATATCCTTTGGATTAAAATTCTGTTAATTCTGCTAACAATAGGTCATACCATATGCTAGTTTTCTGGGTTTAATTGATTGTGCTTATTTATAGCACTAGTCAAAATGTGCTAATTGGGTTCTTTAAAGGTAGAAGAATATGCCACTCTAACCAGTACATGTTGAAAGCTTTATTCCAAAAATTCTTTATTAGTTGTGTACGCCAACATTTGAAATTTTTTATATTTGAATTAAAATGAAAGCTGAGTCCTTGACATTGCATACGCTGCTGAAGGTGACAAATACAAAGTTGCTCGAAAATGGGGCCACATTCAAATTGTTACACGGAAATGGTTTCATCAGTCCATTGCTAGAAAAGGTGGTGCTTGGTGTACTCTGTATCTTTACATCCTCCTTCTGATCAGCGTACTTGTTCTCTAGTCGTGAATTGATTGCGTTTGATACTGATATGTCACCCTATTATGCAGTGTGTCTTAATGAAGAGGCATATCCTGTTCTTGGTGCCACATCCTTGAGTAAAGGGGCCAGAGTTTTAGGTAACCATAATGGTCAAGAGATGTTTATGCGAGGGCCAATATCAATGTCAACTTCAGCTGCTGCGGACTCATATGCCTCTTATGCCCAGTCTAGAGATTCAGATTTAGAACCGTGTCTTTCACAAAATGTTTCTTCCTCGTCTATAAATCCCAGTGACTGTATTAAACAAGCTAGTGAAGGCCTTACAGAGCCGCAAGAGCAAAATGTGGATGGTTGTGCTACCAGGGATCCAGAACCTGAGGACAATGACCTGTACTTGTCAGAGTGTAGAATATTTCTGCTTGGTTTTGAAGATTCTGAAATGCGTAAACTTGTTAAGTTGGTGCGCAGAGGTGGTGGATCTCGATATATGATACTTAGCGATAGACTAACACATATCATTGTTGGAACTCCTTCAGAGAAGTAAACACATTCTTGCAATGCCAAATAATTTTCTTGCTTTTCTAGTTTTTTCTCCTTTTATCTTGTAGCGTTGATTGAATTCTACTGAATGGATCTCTACATATAATATTCTTTTACAGTGAGAAAAGGCAGGCGAGGGGTGTTGCAGCTTCTGGTGTCATTCAAGTAGTTACAACCACTTGGCTTGAAGATTGTCATCGTGAGCAGAAAGAAATTCCCGTCGATAGAATATATACTGCTCACAACCTGCTTCTTCCAAGAGGTCTGCTGTTATCTCATTTATTCAGTTGGTAGTTATCTCAAGTAAATGTTAGATATCCTAGATGTGTCAGGTATATTGATGCATTTTACTGAACTTCTCTAATTGTCTTGTTTTTGCCCAGATTCTGTATGCTTGATCAAGGGATCGCTTGCAGGGATTTCCAGTATGGAGCAGGGTAAAAATACAATATCTCAGACCATGGCATTTGATGATCCCTCTTCAAGGAGTATAAATGTCTCAAATGGGGCAACGACCTTGGTGGGAAGGAATATAGAAACAGTGCTGGAACTTGGCAGGAAAAAAGATATTCATGTGGAAACCAAAACAGAATTGCTGAAACAAAAGGAAAGCCTTAACTCCTTCATAAATGAAAAAGGCAAACGACAATCGAGAGTTCAGTGTGAATTCAATGGTCAGAACAAAGAAGGAAGAAAATCAAACCCATTTAAGGGGAAAAAATTTAGTTTCTCGATTTCTTTTCCTGAAGACCAAGTATGTGGCTATTCGACGAATAGGCTTTCCTTGTCTTACGTTAGTGTTTTTGTCTGAGAATCTATATAGGTGGTCAATTTAATGGTGTGTTATCATTTTGATTATTGTTCAGCGACAAGATATTGTGGAATGGGTGTCACAAGGAGGGGGAGAAATGGTTAATGATTCTGGCAAAGAGAAAGCACATTTTACTATTGAAAACCATGGTGTGTTCCCGCCTGCGGGGACTACCCAAACTACTTATGTCTCAAGTCACTGGGTCCGATCTTGTTTAGAGGTAAAATTATTCTCAGTGTTACTGGTTATATCATTTATTGTTATGTTCATCTGCGTTGAGCTGCTGTACCTGTGTTCTTTTAACCTATCTTCTGCTGCCTGGTTTTTCAATAAATTGTTTGTATAATTGATGCGTCTATATTTTCCTCTAATTTCTGGTATGCGTTTTTCTCCTTATGCTTCATTTTTTCTGGCTTATTATCTAACGATAAGATCTTGGTGTTGTAGGATGGTTGTATACATGATGTTGGTAGTCATATTCTCTATACACCTCTTCCTTGCCAGATTCCGTTGCCTGGATTCCAAAGTTTTCGCTTTTGTGTTTCTCAATACGAAGGGAAGGATAGATTGCTCCTGAGGAATTTGTGCGTTGTCCTTGGAGCAAAATTTGTGCAAAAACTAACCGGGAAAGTGACTCACTTGCTATGCAACTTTGCTAATGGACCAAAGTTTGAAGGCGCTTCCAAGTGGGGAATAGTTTCTGTGACATCCGAGTGGGTCTATGAATGTGTTAGACAGGTGGGCATCGTGTGCTTCAATCCATAAGTTCCTCTACACGGGAAGTCTAATTTGACGGGTAGTTGTCCTTTATGTTTTTCTCATGTGCAGAATCAAGTTATTCCTCCAGATAATTTCCTTCCAAAAGAGTTGACCACTCAAGACCGTGAAGCAGGGCTCGGTCATACACAGTCTGTGCCAATGGGATTAAGGGGCAATGGCTCAATGCTTGCAGTCCACTCGGAAGATAAGGCAAAAGATCAAGCTTTTGCTGGCAAAAATGGCTGCAATAAAGATGAAGTAAACAACCGACTTGGAGAACTTGGAAGGCAAACTAAGAAAGCAAAACTTTTGGGAGATGGTCAAGAAAGTGTTGCGTTCCCTATGGGAGAACATCCAAGCAGTTGTGATAGCCCTTCAAAGTCTGGAGATGGCATTGTGTATAGAAACGATGTAGAATTTGGTCGTGTAGATCCAGATGTTGCTGTTGCTATTGAGGATCTGTTGGAGGAGACAAGTAAAGTAAGTACTTTTGAATATTTTTTTCGGTAAATGCTTTTTGATTAGTTCCCCAATTAATTTAGTCAAAGTTATATTTCCTAAATATTCATCTCTGGTTTTCTGTTTAGATTCAAGACCAGAACTCTCCTGGGAGGATATCACAAGAAACAGTATCCTTATACTTTCTGTGTCCCTCAATCTCTTTCTTTCTGAGTTAATCAATATTTGGAATAGTTTATTTCCTTGATCATAAAACAGTTTTTTTCAACTAATTCTCCGACTAGTCAACAACGCAGCACGGGGAATCTTTCTGTCACTGGTCTCTCTAGACATTGGATAGACAGGTAACCTTTATTGATGAACTATAAATCCATATTCTGCACATATACTTAGTGCCAACCTCAAATGCCATGAATCGTACACTGTAGCATGTTTTTAACCACTATGATGAACAAAGGGCTTATACGCAAATTAATGTTGTGCAATGATACTTGAGGGTAGATCATTGTTTGCTTACCAATTCTAATGTCTTTTGCAGGGTCCTGAAGAATGACGCCATGTGCATTCCTCCAGGAGATGTAACTACAAGGCCTTATGGAAATTTTAGTGAGACGCAGACAGACTCGCAGGTTATTATTACTCTTTACTCTTGAAATATCTTGAAGATTCCATACTTGAAGCTTACGCGTCAGGTTAATAGTTGGGAGATTCCATATCTGAATCTGAGTTTTGATCTTAAAACGAGAAAACTGCATCTAGATCTTTGATAGACTTGATGCACATAAAACTCTTGTATATCTGCGTTTTACTGAACGTTGTGATGGTAACATTCGCAATACAAGTATTTGCAGGTTATTGGTTACGAAGAAGATCTTTCGGGAAGACAGATGCTAATCGACAGAGTTAGAACCCGAAGCAGCTTTAATATAAAGTGATACGCCATCGTTTAGGACAATCACCATATCTGTTGCAAAAACATTACATTCATAGAGCGGCAGCAGCAGCAAAGTTATTGATCATGGAGAGTTATATATATATATATATATATACACGCATGTGTATATGTATTTGATTATCATAATGCTTGACAGTCACGTGAATCTTCAAGGACACTTAATCGAGTTTATGAAATGATGCTTACATATTGTGGACTAAGATTGATTTGCAGGATTCTTGTAAGAACTGAATCGAGTTGTTTTGAAGGATAGGAGGCAAAACGACGCCGGTTTATGCCTTACCCAAATTACAAGTTACCCATTTGATTTCAAATGTTTTGAATAATGCCAAAAAGTCTTATTCCTTGACCGTTCTTTCCCTCGTATATATATAATCCCGAGGTCTGAAATTGCTTCTTACGGTCTTACCTGACTCTTTCTCCCTCTCTTTGTTGATTGTTCCTTTGATTACTTCCACTGGTCTCGTTTAGCCTCCATTTCCGTTCAGATTTCGAGTTGTTTGATCTTTTGTTTTCGTAATTGAGTTGTGTGAGTTTTATTCAGCTGATTTCAGATTGTGTTCGGATTATCCTCCGTTTTGTTGCTCTTCTCTGGAAACGCGAATATGGAAGCTCTAATGCCATTGGGGAGCGGAGATTTGTTTGATTTGTATTTTAGGACGGCAGATTTGGATGGAGATGGTTATATAAGTGGAGCTGAGGCTATTGCTTTCTTTCAGGGCTCGAATTGGCCTAACCAACTCCTTGCTCAGGTTCTTGCGCTAACTCTGTCCCTGTTTCATTCTTTTCTGTTCAGAGTTTGTGGTAACTGGTGGAGAGTATGGATAGGTTCTATAGGTTTCGAGTTTTTATGTTCCTAGGGACCTTCGGTTGGAATTTTATTGTTGTTTGTTTGACTTCTTCTGGGTGATTACTAGGGGCTCTTGTATTCAATTCTGGAGATAATAGTCCAGCTTATGCAATTCCAACGAAGGTTGCAGTTCAAACTAAAGCTGGGGATGAGAATGCAAATGACTGCTTGCGTTGGCAAAGTGTAATTGATTTTTGGTACCGAATACCATAGTATTATGTTTGTGCTGGAAGTGATGAACAATAGGGTGGGTTGATGGGTTGACAGAGTATCGCACGCGTAGGGTAGTTTGACGTCGGTGCTGATTTTTAGCTGGTTCCGCATCTGCTTTAGTGTGCAGAGTATTCTTTGGATATCAACTGTTTTAACCTTTTTTGTTTGTTTTCCCTTTTAGATATGGGCATACGCTGATTCGAAGAATGCTGGTCACCTTGTCCGAGCTGAGTTTTACAATGCTCTAAAGTTGGTTACAGTGGCACAAAGTAAAAGGGAATTGACCCCCGTGATGGTGAAAGCAGCAACCGACAGTCCTGTTTCTGTTCACATTCCTGCTCCCAGAATAAATCTTCCTGCAACGCCCGTTTCACAGCCCAGGGGAGTTATGCCTGTTTCACAAGCTCAGGGAGTTGCATCACTGCCATCAACAACTGCTGGAGCGAGAGGGTCTCAAATAGGTGGGCATCTCGGCATTGGTTACCAACAAGTAGTCCAGGGCCAGCATCCCCAGTTTGTGGGGACACCTCATTCTCATGAACCAACCAGTAGTAGCCAGGGTATGTCAGCTGGAGGGAGTTATGCACCTCGTCCCACAAGCCAACCCATGCCATCTGATTGGCTCAGTGGCAGAAGTGGTAGTCCCTCAGAGCTAGTGAATTCTCAAATTAGTTCAACAACCAACCATATATCAAACCCTACAATGGTCAGACCCTCAGAATCAGCTGCTATGCAAAGGCCCCAAGATTCATCTGCACCTCCTGGTTCTCCTGCTTCAGTTGCTCCATCCAGTAAATTAATAGTCAATGATCCCAAGGAACTGGCTGCGTCAGGCATTAGGGCTTCCTCTGATTCACTTTTAGGAGATGTCTTTGCAGTTGCTTCCACGGAGCCAAAGCAACAGTCAACCAGAGCTACATCATCGATGAGCATATCATCTATTCCAGTCCCGAATCAGGCTTCACTGGGTCAACATCCTGTTGGTGTTCACAGCCATCCATTTACTCCCTCAAGTGCAGGTTCTGTTCCAGCTGGCTCTCGTTTTGTATCCAGGAATTCCAATCAGCCGAGCCATCCCCAAGTTCCTTGGCCAAAAATGGCTCCAGTTGATATACAGAAATATTCCACGGTTTTTGTGCAAGTTGACATCGATAGGGATGGTAAGATTACTGGAGACGAGGCACGAAATCTGTTCTTCAGTTGGAGGCTCCCACAAGGTAAGCTACAGCTGCTATTTTGTTCCTTCTTCGTTATCTTGATAGTGATTTAGGTTAAGCTGAGATTGTAGGCATAATGGTGACTGGACATTACTGATGAAGTGAAATTTTGGGTGTCTTAAGTATTGCATGTTTTGGTTCATGTATGGCCTATATTCATTGGTAGTCACAGAATAGATTCTCTCATGCATGCATTGTTGAATGTTGAAGGAGGAATACAGAGTTCTTATGTGCTTATGTAATAATCCTTCCTGTTTCAGAGGTCTTGAAGCATATATGGGACATGTCTGATCAAGATAATGATGGCATGCTCTCCTTGAGGGAATTCTGTATCGCCTTATATCTCATGGAGCAGTACAGAGAGGGCCGCTCTCTTCCATCAGTGCTTCCGAGCACTATAATACCCAGTGAGAGTATGTTTTCTGTACCTGGTCAATCTGTGACACCACATAGCAATGTATCTTCAGGACTCGCACATGGTATTGCATTGCACATAACATTTTCATTTTTTCTTGCTTAATTTTATGTCAGAGGCAGATTTATTTCTGGACCAAACTTTTGTAGGATTCCGGCAGCAACAACTTCCTGGGGCTTCGAGGCCACCATCTATTCCGAAAGTAAATCCCCCAAAGCCAGCTCATTTTTCTTATGGCTATGGAACACTTGAGGCCACTCAGCCAAAGCGCAAAATACCTACTTTAGAAAAACATCTGGTGGATCAACTTAGCAAAGAGGAGCAGAATTCGCTCAGCTCAAAGTTTAAAGAAACAACTGCTGTTGACAAAAAGGCACTTTCTGGCTTTTCTCTGATTTTAATTAGTTAGTGTGGTAAATATTGTTGTTATTGTTAGACATTTTCTCCTCCGAAGGTTTTTTCCCTTGATGTGTTATTTTCATGTTAAACCAAGGAGGGTCTGTAGAGTCATGCCCGAATTAAGAGGCATAAATACCTCAAACTTATATGTGCACGAAGCTTCTCTTCTGCGTGATACATCTGTGGTGCCTTCTCTGGGCCTTTTTATATGCCTATGTGCAATTAGTGCTGTATTACCCTTGAGATCATATGCATGTAATCCGATTTGCTTCTTTTCCAATCATCTTATTTTGGTTTTCAGGTTGATGAACTTGAAAAGGACATAGCAGTTTTCAAGCAGAAGATTGAATTTTTCCGATCTAAGATGCAGGAACTTGTAAGTATTTCTTATGTTCTAGCTTTGTCTTTTTCTTCCAAAAATTGGTTTGCCTAGAGCTGCTCGGTTTTTAATCAGAAATAGATGCAGAAATTGCTCGACAATAAGATCATATCTTTCTGTGGTTGAAACTGCCTTCTTAACTGTTCTTAACAGTCGAGGATGCAAGAGTTCAGAAAATATGTTTCTTTTTTATTTGTGGAAGTTAGCTTTTAAAGTTTCATTCTTATCATTAGTAACTATTTCTTTCCGCTTATTTTTTTTCCTTGGGTCATTGGCTGACAGGTTTTGTACAAGAGCAGATGTGACAACCGGTACAATGAGATCAGGGAGAGGATGTCTAGAGATAAACGTGAGGTATGTCATCTTTGTTGCTCAAAATGGTATTGAAATCCACGTTAGCTAAACAAAAAAAAAACTTGTAATCCAGCTTGAATCCTTATCAAAGAAATACGAGGAAAAGTACAAGCAATCTGGAAATCTAGGCTCTAACTTGACTATAGAAGAAGCCACATTCCGTGATATCCAGGTAATCTAAAACTCTTATTCAAGGACCGTAGTTTACTTTGAACTCTCGACATGCTAGTTGTTTCTTTCAAAAAAAAAGTCACAAGCTCATATGATTGCAGGAGAAGAAGATGGAGTGGTACCAGAAAATAGTCAAGTATGAAGAAGGCAGCTCTGATGGCAGTGCTATTAATGTAACCATATATGCTAATCTAGTTGACTGAACATGATACACATAGCTGCAGTTTTGCTGATTGTTGTTTTGCAGGAACGTATTGGGAACATCCAATCAGGTCTTGAGGAACTGGATAAAATATTGAATGAACGCTGCAAACAATATAGCTTACGTGGGAAACCCACTTCTCTTGTGGAGCTTCCATTTGGTAATGTTTCTCCTCTCAGGATAACGTTTCCTTCCTCTATACTCTCTTGGATATAATCTGGTGGCCATCTATTTATTTTCTGATTATACATATGCACCATATTGGTAAATCTGTGTAATGCATTCCTAGATCATGTTGAATAGGGCTGGACAAAAAACCCAAACCGAACAAACCCGAACCGAACCAAACCAAACCAAACCAAAAATTTTGGTTTGGTTTGGTTTGGGTTTGGGTTTTGATAGAAACCCGAATGGGTTTGATTTTTTAAATTGTTTGGGTTCGGTTTGGTTTAAAAACCGAATCCGAATAAGAACCTGAACAAAACCGATTATTTTAATATTATTTGATCAAAATTATTTATAAAGTAAATATAGTATATTTTATATGTTTTAACGATTTAAATTTGGGTATTTAAAGCAAATGTTTTGATATTTGAATTTTTTGAGTTTGAACTTTTGGATATTTAATTTTGGATGATTTTTAATTAAACAATTGTTTTATCATTTTGAAATTGAACGGATAACCCGAAGAAACCGAATGGATAACCCGAACCAAACCGAACCGAATTACACTAAAACCGAACCAAACCAAACCGAAATTAGTTTGGTTTTGATTTGGTTTCAGTTTTTGAAAACCAAATAAACCGAACCCGAATAAAACCGAAACAAACAAACCGGAACAAACCGAACGCTCAGCCCTGTTGAATGTGGATTGCGTTTTTTTTCTCCTCACAGGCTGGCAACGTTGTATCCAAGAAGGCGCTGCTGATTGGGATGAAGATTGGGATAAGCTAGAAGAAGAAGGTAAAAATTACTTGCTATTTGTTATAACTTTTATTAATGTTTTCTCTATTTCTTGTCCGTTCCACATTCTTGGTCTCTATCGTATTCCAGGTTTTTCTTTTGTCAAGGAGCTTACACTTGAGGTCCAAAATGTCACAGCCCGGGCAAAGGAAAAATCGTCCACAGCGAAAAAAGAAGTATCTGCTTCTCCTAAGAAAGGTCATGCTTCACTCTCATATGCTGACTCCGGGGCAGAGAAAGTCCCAAGCGTCAGGGAAGACGCTTCTGAAAAGGAACCAGCATCGGAATACTTAGATGTATCCGACAGTGATAGAGATCAAAGGCAGCTTCAAGATGACTCTAATGTTTCCAACGGTATTGAAGCTGATGGTTTATCTCAGTTAAAGGTTCCAAGGTCTGTTTTCTTCTTTTGACTACCTACTTTAGACACTAATTGATTACCTGATATTTCATTTTTGTTAAAAATTTCAGTCATCATCGTGACCAAGACGATGGAAAAGTTCCTGTTTCTGCTTCTTCCAATGCTTATTTCGAGAAGCATGACATTGGTTTCGGCTTTGGATTTGATGATGACTTCAACATTAAACCAATAAAAACGAGAGCTATCAATTCAACGAACTTGTTCCCAGCAAAAACACCTCTCTCTGCTGATTCCATCTCAATCACTCCTGCAAATGCAAGCAATGTATTCGCAGGTAAACCTTTGTTTGCTGATTCTGCTCCGAACACACCTCCCAATGGCTTAAGCAACACTTATGTTGTGGCCAAGAAACCATTCTTCGATAACTCTGTTCCAACCACTCCCACACATAATAATTCTTCAGATGACTACTCCAACACCTTCTCCTGGTCCGATTCATTCAACACTAAAGACAATGACAACAACGCCTTCTCTTTATCTCACATAGATTCCATGAGCAGCACCAGCAAGCTTGAACTATTCAGCTCCAGGTTTGATTCTTTCAACTCTCAAATACATGATTCCTTTAACACACAGCTCCTTGACGAGATTCGATTCCATGGAAGTATCAGAGACTCCGGTTATGGTCACGGGTTTGTGTTCGATGATCATGACACATTTGGGTCAATTGGACCATTTAAACTGACTGCGACAACAGCAGAGACACCAAGGAGTTATGACCATTGTTAATGCCTTCTAGGCTTATCCCAAGTTTTATATCATGCACATATTGTATAGAGTAAAGACTTGCGAATGTATATATGTATATACCCATTTGTTTATTTTTGATGTCTGATTGGTTTTGTGAATGTTAGTGTGTGTATATATATTTTGTATTTTGGTTATTGGACATAAATTTATAGTGTGGCTTTCTAATAAAAGTGTGATTGATTATGTATCACATATTGGTATATTATAATCATGTAGGAAATCTATTTGTATTTATCTAAATATATGTAAAATTAAAAATGAAAATTTGAATCTGATTCAGTTTTCTCTCTAGTGAGATTAAAAATCATTGTTCATCAATATTTTTGTAAAAAAATTACGATTATCAGAATTTTTGTAAAAAAAAAGAATAAATTAAATTAAAAAGGACTCTCCGTATTTGGGTTTAGAGTCTCAAGTCATTTGTTTCTATAAAAACAAATAAAAACTAAAAGTTTATTTTAATTTTATGTTTTTGTCCTTACTTATAATCTTAAGAAAAATAAACCAAAAAGAAAACAAAACACACAGGTTTTATATTCAAAAACTAATAAGTACATAGTTCACAAAGATTCAAAACTCACATGAAAGAAAAGAAAAATATATATATAAAAACACAAAAATACAAAAACACAAAAAAAAAAATAAAAAAAATGCCAAACTTAGAATTATTTAATTTGGCAGATAGAAAATACATAGTGGGGCGTATTTTATAACATAAATAAAAAAAAAACCACACAATTAAAGAGATTTAACAGCTTGGAAACGAGGCTCCTTAGCCATAAACTTCTGATTTGCATACACTTCCATATAATCTCCAAACACAAACTTTGGATACTTTTCACTTCCTTCCTCCGCCGCCTCCGCCTTCGTCTTCACCGGCGCCGGCCCTATCGCCGCCTTGTACGACGGATTGTAGAACGAAGCTATTGATCTCCGGTTACCATCCTTCTTTGCTAACACCCTGTGCCACGCACTCTTGTACCTGCCCAAAATTACCCAGTTTAATCAATACCTTAAACCATTAAATTTGGTTAACACTAAACCGGTTTGGTTCAATGTAAACCGTTACTTTTCAAATCAAGCCATTAGCTATATGTTACCAAAAAAGAAGTTTAGTTTTTTAATTAGAGAATCTATTTAGACCAATGCAACTAGTTACTAACTATTCGCACGTGACTTTCAAGAATTTAAAGCTTTTTATAACAGAAATTAATAATTTTATTTAAAAAAATGTTATCTTTAGTTCTTGTTTTTTTAACAGAAATATTCCCTATTGGAAACAAAAACAGAAATATTCCCCATGTATAATATTTGTAATTTCCTACACTTGAAAACAGTAAAAAAAATTCTAGACTTGAAACTAATTTTTTTGTTTCGATAAAAAAAAGAAATTTTTTTATGATATTTGTAGTTTTTAACAAAATAAATCACTCACTTTTTCAATATATAGTTCTTTTACAAATCTGCCATAATATACGAGAGTATACTAAAAATACTCTTAGTCTAATTTTAAAGTATTTTTACAAAAAAAATGTTTGAATTACGATATTTTTTAGAAAACCCCTTAATTTCTACCTAATTCAAAAAAATGTGAATTAACAATATTTTTGGTTTTGAATTCTTACTTTTGTTTATTTATTTATTAAAGGGAAATAAATTTACTTTCATTTTTTAGGATTCATCAAAAACACACTTTTTCATAAGTATATTTGCAAAAATACACAAATCAAGAAACAAAAATATTTTTTGTATACACTAATTTAATTTGTGTATTTTAACACATTTTCCATAAAAAAGTGTATTTTCAGTTTTTCACAAAACCCTTTGATTTTTCATAAAAAAAAAAATTAATTAATTTACCTGCCATTACTGATAACTTCAATCTGATCACCAGTATTAATAACAATAGCATTAGGAAGTGGTTGAACATCAATCCATTCTCCATTTTTCAACACTTGAAGTCCATCATATTCATCATCTTGAAACAGCAAAACGACGCCGCCTGCATCTGTATGAGCTCTAAGACCAAACACAGCTTCAGGATTTGGACATGGAGGATAATGACTCACTTTTGTCCCAAAGAAAGCAATCTCTTCTCCATCTTCTATTCCGCCATTAAAAGCTTTCTTAATGCTTCCTTTACGTAACCCTAAATTCTCATCCATTATTTCCATCATCTTACTCGCTAATTTCCTCACTTCTTCTCTGTATTCCTTCATTGTTTCTCTGTAAATTTCAAGAAAAAGTTTGAATTTTAGATAAAAAGGAGTTTTGAATTTATTAATGGAAAATTCGTTGATTTATTAACAAAAGTATAAATAAAGATTTATTTTTTATTTTACTTGAAGCTTAGTGGTTTTCACTCTAACTCATTCCTTGTTCGTTCTTGATAAAAAAATGCGAAAAAATTCTTAAACTATCTGTTTTTATTTGCGAAATAAACCCTAAACTATCAAGTCGGCGAAAAAACTTCTAAACTTTGGTTTTTAGACAAAAAAAACCCATAAACTTTGTTTTTTTTGGTGAAAAAACCTTAAACTATGAAGTGAGCGAAAAACCCCTTGAATTTTGTTTTTCTAGATAAAAAACCCATGGACTTTGTTTTTTTTTTCAAAAAAAATTCACCGTTAATTTAACCATTAAATCATTTTGTCTTTAAATAAATAAAACGATGTGTTTAGACAATAAAATTAAAAGTTAATAATTGCGGTTCATTAAAATTAAAATTTTATAGTTTAAAAATATCGTTTTTTAGTTAGATATTAACGGTCGATTTAATTGAAATAACTTTTTTGCCAAAAAACAAAGCTCATATGTTTTTTTTGTCGTCATCCTTTATTTCAAGGCAAACCTTGAGGGAAAGCACATTAAATACCAAAAATACTTAAATTTGAGTAGCATAAATAGGGTGGAATTTATCCCGAAGATTGAAAAACTCGGAACTTCCATCTAAAAAAAATTAATTAACAAATTAAAAAAAAAGAGATTAGTTGAATTTACTTAAGTCCTGAAGTATTTGAAGGCCATTCGTTTTCGTTATGATCCAAGAGAGTAAACACATCTTCCCAGTCAACACTCTCCAGCTTCTCCTTCGAGTTCCTTTGAATCAATTCGTTGAGCAATTTGACAGGTGTTGAAGATTTGAAGAAATCTTCTTCTCTCTCTGTTTTGTAGCATTCTGAAGCTAGATTCTTTACTTTCTCCAAAAGCTCCTCTGGAATCCCATGGTTCACCAGCTGTATGTATATATGTAAGTATAGATATTATATGTATAGATTTGAAAAGAGTGGAATTAATTTAATTAATTCGAACCTGGAAAAATCCCCAGTCTTCACAAGCTTTAGCGATTTCAGACATGGTTTTTTCTCTTTCTTCGCCATTGATTTTGGAGAAATCGATTACAGGAATCGCCATTGTTGAGATCTGTGAAGAAGAAGAAGAGAGAGAGAGAGAGTATAGAAAATGGATAGTGAAGTGTTTTGTTAGTTGTGATTTGTGAAGAGGATTGAAAGGTCAGGCCACCATTTATATAACTACTAAAATTTTCACCTTTTTTTTTAATTAATTAAAATAAAATGTCAACTGTTCTTTTTTACGTTATATTACAAAAAAAAAATATATATATATATATGTATATTTAAAAGGTTCAAAGTTTATATATATAATAATTATTTTTGTTATAAACTTTGTATTTTCATAATTTTTAGATTTGAAAGAAAACTATTAAAAAATATTATGTAGTAGTATTGTGATTATCGCAGTTTCTTTACCTATGTAATCTTAATGTAATTAATTAAGTTAAGAGATAGAAGATTGATATTTCATATGTGGAACATTTTATAAATATATGTAACTAAATTTATATGTATTCAAAATTTATTTTTCATCTGTTTCATATAGAAGGATGAATGATGAAAAAAAAAAAGAAGAGGGATGCACTTTTTTGTATTTTATATGGACAATTTAATATAATTAATGTAAATATATATATATATATATA
>KE150860.1:634526-645345 GCA_000411095.1 Aethionema arabicum
TTTATATGTGGGTCAAAATTGGTTGGTCTATGGTCAAAAGTATATTTATTTTTACAATTTTTCGCTATGATTCTGAACTTTTTTTTTTAATCCGCTATGATTCTGAACTTAATCCTTTAAATTGCATTTTTAACACTTTTATCAGTTTTAAAAATTGGTTGAGATTAATAAAAAAAGAAAAAGAAATTGTGTGTATTTTTTTTAATTATTATTTAACTAAAAATGGACCTTGAGGAAAAAAAAATGGACCGTATCCCACATATTTGAAATGTTTTCAAAATAAGATGGGCTTCAGATTCAGACCTTTGCAACTTTTTTTTATCAACCCAATGGATTCTGAATACTGCGTCGTTTTAGCTTATCAAATTTGACGAGGGTATAATTGTAATATAGATGATGAACCTTGGGTTTATGGTCAACGCGGGTCCTCAGCTTAACCGAACAAAACGAAATAAAATCCAACCGATTAAACCGGTTATCCACCCTTGTATTTCTTTCGATATCCTAAACCGTACTGTACTCTTTGAAGTTGAATTGTGAGAGTGACGAGAAGAGAAGAGAAGATCCGAGATCTACTAGGGTTTTTAAGGTAACTAAATTCATCACATTCTTCATCGTTTAGATTTTTTTTACTGGTTGAATTCCTTGTTTCGTTTATGAATTCGTTCCGGCGGAAACTCGAACGCCGATTGCAAATTTGACCTTGTTAATTTTCGATTGATTTTGTGCAAATTCGCGTCTGATTGGTTGGTTGGTTGATTAGGATTAGAACCGATGGCGGGAGCTGGAACATCCATGCTCGGCTCTTTTCTTTTGTTTACAGTGATCCTCTCGCTTCAAGAAATTTACCGTGGGAAATTAGCTTCTTCAGAGCTGTTCACGATCCTTGGAGGATTCACCAGCTCTCTCCTCTTTCTGTTTTCTCTGACTGTAAGTACTTGTCAAAGGTTTACTCCTGACTTTGAATGTTCATTGTTTTCATGGAATTGCATTGCCTATATACTACCAGCTTGTGATGTGCCAGTCTTGACCTGCCTTAAGATTTTAGATCTCTGGTTCTAATCGATTTCCGTGAGTGTATGACGTTGATTTTTCTCGAATTCCCCCAAATTATTGACTAGCAGTCTAAATTGAAGCAATTTTGTTATTTGCAGTTCATTGGCAATTTTCAGGAGTCCTCTGGCATGAAGAGTGGCTGGGGTGCAGGTAGATTTCTCCTCGTTTTCTAGTGAAATCAAAACTGTTCATGAGATCCAAATCTTTGAAATAGGAAGTGTAGTTTGCCCTATTTAGTCTCTTCTAGCTTCAGAAATCTGTTCTTATGACCTGAATTTGTCATCTAATATATAAGAATCATTGCAACACCAGTCTAGAATCTCTTTGCACCCCTTCTGCTGTGTGCAACAAGTTCTGCAATTTACTCAAGTCATGTTCTTTTGTGTTCGTTGCAGTCATTCTTGCAGAAATCATAGCTCTTATCGCCGCAGCCACAGTGCATCGAGTTTGCATTACAACCTGGTAAGTGTGAATTCACCAGTTCTGCTTGATTTCTGCTCAAACCAAAGTGGTGATTGCTTTGCTTTTCATTGATCTTCCTGCAGTTTCTTATTCTCTGCTGGGCTATTATACGAGATGCACAAGATCTCAGGATACACACTTTCTAAATCTGACTCAAAATCAAAAAGATACTGATCCTGCCCCAAAGAACGAAGTTGCAAGAACACTTCCAACTTCATGAACTAAGAAACTTAGAAGAAACCTTATCCTTGTTAGAAGTAGTTGGTCTGAAATCCAAATCTTTATGTTTATGTTACTGGATAAACTAAATTAATGTCTTTTTCTCTTAAATTACAGATTCTACAACAACAAAAAAATGGAAACCAGCCAAAATCTAACATGTTCAGAATCAGCTAATCACACAAAGGCTCATTCACCAAAAGGTTCATTTTCTCATTAAGAAACTTAACCACATCTTCTCTTCCTTCTTTAACCAGTAGCTGTCTTAATCTCCCAAACGTAACACCAGACGGTCTAATCCCCATTTCAATCATTTCCTCTAACAAAACACAAGCTTTCCTAGTAACACCTTCCTCACACAATCCATTTATAAGAACAGAGAAAGTATGCATACTAGGAAACACTCCTTTCTTCCTCATATAACACCATACCTTATCAGCTTTCTCCATCTCCTTCTTCTCACAAAACATCTTTATCATCATCGTATAAGTATCTGCATCTGGTTCACATGTTTTAACCATCTTCCTAAACACATCATAAGCTTCATCAGTCTCTCCCTGATCTATCAAATGCCGTAAAATGATGTTACATGACTTAGAATTAGGTTTCACATCTTTCTTCTTCATTTCCTGCAAAACCCTATACACATTCTTCATCCTATTTGCTTTACAAAACGCAACAATCAGTGAATTGAACACTGCTACATCACCTTTCATTCCTTGTCTTTCCATGTCCAGGAACGTATCAACCGCTTCTTCGAGGCGATTCTCAGTACCATAAGTATGCACAAGAACACTGTAGATAAAAGTTGTTGGCTTGCAAATGCTTGGATCCATACTCCTTACAATACCAAGTGCTTCATCTACTCTTCCAGCTTTACAAAGTACATCAACCATTATACTGTAAGTAACTATATCAGGTACACATCCTGCATCAATCATTTCTCTGAAAATCTCTCTTGCTTTTGGCAAGTTTGGATCTTTTCCCCATCCTTCAAGCAATATGCTATAGGTTTTAGAGTCTGGAGTAAACCGATCTCTCATCGTGTCGAAAATCTCCTGAGCTTTCCTCACATTCTTGGATTTACATAGAGCACTTAACAATCCATTGAATGCTACAAGATTTGGGGTTACATCAAACTTCTCCATCACATTGAAAGCGTAAATTGCCTCATCAAGCTTCTGTGCCCTTGCATACTTCCTCATAACGATACAAAAAGTTTCAACATTTAGCATTTTCTTCTTCCTCATGGAGTTTATGAGATCCCACATGATCTTGTACTGTTTTATCTTTGCTGTAGACTCAATTACCATGTGGTATGCTCGAACACTATGCTCATAATGCCTTTGCTTTTCAGACCATTGGAAGAATCTGTATGCTAACAAACCAGCATTCCTGAATCTGTTCAACACATCTTCTGCTACTTCTGGTGAAACCCTTAAACCGCTTTGATCTAGAGCAGAGTCAAGTACCGATTGAGGAGATGACATCAGTACTTTAGATATGTTCTTCGTAACTTCCGCAACGTCTCTTGTTTGTTCGCTTGAACTAAAACGCTTCGCAGATTGAATACTTTGAAGACATAATCTGGATTGACGGTTGAGAATTCTGATCGTCATGACTAACCAAACCAAGATGTAGCAGTAGATCTTAATTCGCTTTACCAAAAAAATCTGAGAGAAGACGTAAGCAATCAATTATCCGGTATAAACGCGTCAGTGAGACATTTCATCGAACAGGTAATGGGCATTATATAGTTGTCTACATAAATGATAAAACCTGATCCAATACACACAAACGTGGATATATATAGAGCTTTCTCACAACAAAAAACAAAGGTAGGGTTTTGCTTTGATGGTCCAAGTTGTGTACTTTTTCAGGAGCAGCTGTTTTTCAGGATACTCGGTGAGATCGTCATCAAAAGACGAAGACTAAAGAGACAGGTAACAATACGCACCGTTTTACAAATAAGTTATTGGGTCACGGTGTGTAAACAGTAGAAAAACAACTTAGGCCCATATAGATGTGTTAATAGTGTAAGTATGGCTGCGCATAAAAATCACAAATGAATCTTAAATTCGAGATCCATGGATATCGGGTAGTAACCGGAATCTAACCGATATCCATTGGGTACTTGAAACTAATCATATTTTTTTTGGTATTTTTTTGATTTTTCGAGTATTTTTTTGGTTTTTCGAGTAATTATTAATTTTTTCGAGTATTTTTCTGATCTTCTTATCAAATATCTGAATCCAAACCGAATAAACCGGAACCAAACTGAAATCTTCAAAAAACCGAACAAATTCTGTAGTCATGGAACCGAAGAACTGAATAACCGAAAATGCCAAACCGAAACCGAACAGATACATGAATGGCAACCCTCTGGGTAATGGTGCTAGTTTTTTTTTTTTTTTTTAACTCAGTGATGGTGCTAATTTATGATGATTAGATCTTTCGGTACAAGAAATAAATCAAAGATATTTTTCTCATTAGAATGAATTACAATACTTGCCGTTATGCATCAGATATTCCTACAAAAACTAAGGAGAAAATCACACAAAAGTAAACAGCTTTATTGCTTTTGCAATCGATCGCTTCATCGTTCTTGATTCGTCTTTAAAACAACTTAAGAGATCATATATCTCAGTAATCGCTTTGAAATGGCTTATAAGACTTAAGATCAAGAACAACACCAGCTATAGATCCAACAGCTGCAGCAATACTAACAATCAAACAAGCAAAGCTAAAGACTTGAAGACAATTCCACCTCATACTCCATCTCACAATCTTCTTCTGTTTAATATACATTTCCACCGGAAAATAAACCGTCAACGGCCAAAATCCAAGTGCTCCAAGCAACCCCACAACATCATTAAAAAACGGTAGAAGCATTGAAATCACAGTGGTTACAATCACAAAAACACTCCTCCAAATCAACCTAAACCGGTTCAAATTCAAAGATTTGAAACCCGGGACAGAGATTTCGATATCTTTAACGATGAATTCGCTATCGGGAAATCGAATAAAAGCTTGTTTTTCGACGAAAGCAAAGATAGGTTGACAATAAACTTGATAAGCACCAATAAGGTGAATAACAATGGCTGCATTTGCAATGTCAAGAAGCCAATAAGGGTTATAAAAACCAAAACCGGTTAAGAGATTTCCAGGTGAGATATCACCAAAAGCTGCATAACCCATACAACCACATAACATGTAGAACATTGTTGTTACTCCAACGCTTATAAGTGTTGCTTTTTTCATTGTTTTTTCTTCTGTTGGTGGTGATTTTACTGTGTCCTGTTTTTTCAGACCAAAAAAAAAAAAAAAACATTAGAAACTAATTAAGTTAATCAAGAGTTTAAAGTAGATAACAATGGAGAGTTACCTGAATTTCGATGAGAATTATGGAGTAAGAGTAAGCAAAAGCAATGTCTCCAAGAGCTTGGAAGCTTCTCCAGATCTTTTGTGTTTGTGTTACTGTTCCTATGCTAATACCAGTGAGACTTCCTTTGATCTTTCCATTTTCTGATATAGAAAAAAAAACATTTTTTTTTACATTTAGCACCCATAGTTTTTGAATCTGTAATTTAAGACCCTAGAGTTTTTGTTTAGGACATTTTTTTCAAAATAAGAAGATTCTTTAAATTTGAGGACTAAAATGAAGAATATCATCTTAAATAATAGTATTTTTCATTTCTTTTCGTCAAAAAATTATTTTTAAAATTTGAATAACATATAGTAAATTTTTGAAAAATGTAAATCCAAACTTTTCATTTTTTTAACACAAACTTTTCAAAAATAATGAAATACTATTCATTCTTGATTTTGAAAAAAGTAAAAAACCATTAGGACACATTTTTTTTCAAATTTTCTTCAAATTTAAAGAACTAATATTCATTCTTGATTTTGAAAAAAAAAAACCATTAAGACACATTTTTTCAAATCTTCTTCAAATTTTAAAAACTACTATTCATTCTTGATTTTGAAAAAAAAACCACTAAGACACATTTTTTTCAAATTTTTCTTCAAATTGAATTTTTCTTAGTAAAGAATCTTTGAAAATGTTTTAAAGAACTATACCAAGGACTTGAGCAACGCCGAGGGCTAAGCCGGCGGAGGAGTAAGTAAAAGACATGACGGCGGCTACGAAGGATAGCCACCAAAGCTGATCAAAATCTTTGATTTGAGAGAATATAATTTGGACCAAACCAAAAGCTATCATGTAAGGATTGCTGTTCATATGACATGGGTCTTTTCCTCCACTTTTGTGGAAACAATTTGATCTCTTTATTGCCCTGTTTTGTTTTTTTCAACAAATTAATCAAAACCCATTAGTTAGAAACATATAAAAATTGTAGCTTTTATTGAAAAATGATATGGGTTTGTTGGATCAAGATCGAACACTAACATCATGCTTATAGCAGAGGCAATTGTGTAACCAATTGCAACACCAAAGAGGTTAAGATACTGAACAATCCCACATAGCTTCACTTTCACGCCACCTGCAGATACAATTTACAAAGAAGAAATTTTTTATTTGTGGAATAGAAAAAATTGAGGATTTTCAAAATATACACTTTTCAGATGTGTATTTGCAAAAATACACAATTGATAAAGATAAGGTATTTTTTGAATGCACAAATTCATTTTTACAAAAGTGTATTTTTACAAATTTCTTTTTTGCAAATTGCCCATAAAAAGTGTACTTTCGCAAGATTGGCTATTTATGTTTGGTATGACAAATAAATTAATGGGCTATTGGGCTTTTAGACTTTTATTTATGTTTAGCCCTTATAATTTGTAGGTCCAAATCCGAATGAAACGTTACACATTATAAGTAGAAAATATATCTTTTTACATTTTGTAAAGTTTTTTTAATTGTAAAATATATTTTGTAAAGTTATTCCAGTTAAGGAAATAGATTCTACTAGTTTATTTTAGATTTACGATTAAACTGTTTAAAATTAGAGAAATTACAAAAAAAATGTTTTAATTCAATCGATTTATGCAAAAAAAATGTTTCACATTTTTGAAAATCTCCAATAAATTAATTGTAATAGCATAAATAATTCATAAATTCGTTTGGTTTGCTTATTTATTTTTATAAATCGGTTCTTATTTTATAATTATGGTACTTTAATAATCTCTGCTTTAGATTTAGGGAGAAAAAAAAGGGTGAGATTGTAATTTACCAAGATTGGATCGGACGGCGTCTGTGTAAGTATAGTTTCTCTTGCCGGAGAAAGGGTCGCCGGAGCGGTAACAGGCGGCGAGAAGAGTAGAAGTGAAATAAGTAACGATGGAGAAGAGAAGGAGAACCACTGGTCCGGCTAGCCAGCCGAGCTGAGCCGTAGCCCAAGCTAGAGATAAAACACCAGATCCTATCACTGCTGTGATTATGTGTGCACTCGCTGTCCAAACACTCCCTATACACCAAAATTATATATTAAAAACTTTATATTTTTTTATTATTCAGACAGAAATATAAGCATTAAAAAGCTAGATTTTGAATTTAGACAAAAGAGAGTAATGATGGGATATAAGAAATTAAAAAAAAACGTGATTATATTATATTTTTAAAATGCATAAATTTGAAAACAAATCATAATTCTATAAAACTAATTTTTGGGTTAAAAAATAATAATTTTTGTAGTGTTTTGAGATTGTTCAGCATAACTATTCATCTCAATTTTTATTTTGTGTTTTTTTTTCATTCTATTATTTTCATTTTTCACGTGATTTATCAGTCATAGGTGAATACTATCCAAAAAAAAAAATTTCCCTCCAACAAAAAAAACTTAACTTTATCTATAAAAATCTTAATTTTGTAAGAGTTAAATATATATATATANAAACATTCACCTAAATCTCAACAAAGAAAAATTAAAAAATTGTTACCAGTTCGTTTAATACGTCCATCATCGTCGAAAGATTTGGACCCAACAGGAAACGGCATATCAACGGCTAAAGCAGCTTGCTCTTTTTGAACCATTGTTTTTTTATAATGAAAATAGAGTTCGTAAAAATATAATATTTTGTCAAAAATACACAAAAGTTAAATAAAGCCTTTGTCGGAGAATTTAACACGTATAGCTTCTTGTCTTGTCTCTATGTGTTTGGTGTGTGATGAAGAGAAATTGAATGTGGAGTTAGCAGATTTATATACACTTGGTGAAGAGTATGTAGGTCCATTACTCATGAATTTTTTTTTTTTTTTAAATAAATAATTAGAAAATAATATTAAAGAAAATGTAAGCATGAAAGTGAATATGAAAATGGCAGGTCCAAGATGCTGCCATCATTTTCGTTTGGACTAGATTGTCATTTTTTCACTTTTTATTTTGATTATATTACATTTATTTATTTTTCCTTTTAAATTTATCAATTTCTACTTCCAGTGGATACAATTTAAAATTCATTGAATTACACTGATTTATCGTGGAAATAAAGTTGGTTATTATATATTTTAATGTATAAGATATACCTTTTTTTATTTTAAACTGGTAAATTTTTAACTAAAATAATGTTTAAATTAGACGCGTTAATAAAATGTATTGATTGATTTAAATAGGATATGGAAAAATCTCATTATTTTCATAAATATTAATGCTAGTTTATTTTTTTTCTAAATCTTGTTTTAGTTTAATGAAATCTATAAAGAGTCTGATTAATTCCATTTCAAAAAATTTAATATAAAATGATTTGTTTGGCATTGTAAAAAACAAACCTTTAAATAGTTTATTAGTAAATATGTTTTTACTTGTGTCATACAATATAAACAATCTATAACATATAATTCATATTCTGATATATAAATGAACTAATAAATTATGTCAATATATATATATATAAGTAGAACTTATATAATTAAAAAAACTTATTAAGTTGCAGCAAATCCATAGAATATAGACATTAAGCAACCCATATTTACATATATCTTGAAAAGATTATAACGAATAGAATTAGGTTCTTTGAGTGTTTTTTAGAGATCATCCACTTGATTTTTAGACAGACCCCTCATTAAATTTTAAAACTCAACCATCTCTCAATTTAATGAATTTAATCAACTTGTATGTATATTTAATTATGTATCCTTTAACTTTATATTTTATATTATTATTTAAAGATTATATATATATTTACACATCGCATGAGAATATATATCTATCATGCCTAACATTTAATATTCTCTTTGTTTAATTTCTAATTTTAAATTTAACACAATATCTTTGTCGTGATCTAATCTCATTCGAATTTAGAGAGAAAAAGGAGGACCAGATTCTTTGTTTACTATATTCCATATTAATTAGGTTTTGAAATTAATATTCGGTAATATATTAAAAAAAATTAATATTTTATAAATGTCAGGATTAATATTACTGGAAAAATAAGGTTGAAAGAATTATTTTCCAATTACTAGTCCGTGCTAATTTTAGTGACACAGTGTAAAATAATCCAATTATTTTACATTTTATGGTTTTGTCTAGTTATGAGTTATTTTACATTATAACTATTTAATATCTATTATTACTAGATGCCATAACGAATTTTTTAAAAAGAAAAATTAATTAGTGGATTAAAAGATGAATATTTATCGAGAAATTGTGTTAAACATTGATGATACAAATATATACCACTTTTAAGAACTTAGATATTTTTGTAATTAAAATTATTTATAGTTGCACCAATGGAAATCATATTATAAAAAAAAAAGAGAAATATGAATGTGTTATGTGTATAATGTGTTGTTAATTATGAGCTTTTGATATTTTGTAGTCACGAGTGGGTAGGTTAACGACGGAAAGTTAAAATTAAAAGAATCTTAAAAGTGATAGTTATATCGACAAAAAAAAAGAGTGGTAGTTATGATTTATCTATTAATCTCCGATATGTTAACCATATCTTTAAAAAATGTTATTTAATTAAGCTAGTTAAATCTCAATTTTTCATATAATTAACAAGTTTGCGTCATCTTGATCAATAAAGACAAATACATATCATTTGATAAAAAAAATCAGGACAAATACACATCTTTTTTTAACTAAAAGATGAAACTAAGAGGAAAAAACTAAAAGATGAAATTAAAAAAAAAAGGTATAATTTAACATATTAACATATTATTGGTTTTAGGGTGTATTACATTTTATTACCATTTCTTTTGTTATTATACGGAAAAGTATAATTTAACAAATAATTAAAAAAATGCACATTTATAATTAAATTTAGGGTTTATTGATTATATTTAGGAGTTTATGAATAAAGTTAAGGGTTGAAGATTAAATTTAAGATTTCATGATTATATTTTAAGGGTAATTTGGTTGATTAATCAATATATATATATATATATATATTTTTTTTTTTTAAAATATACACAAATTCTTGTACTTTTGTAAAAAAAACCTTTAAATTGATGTATTTTTGCAAACGTTCTTATGTATATATATAACATATATATGATATCGGAAATTAAAGTATAATTATTTTATTTTTAGGTTTAAAATAGAAAACCTTGTTACACCGAAAAAATAAATATCCTAATATATATATAATAAAAAGAATATTACTGCAATAAACTTATTTCACCCCTTAGGCCATCCTTAATGCAGATACTAAAGTCTCTTAAAAGCACTTTTAAAATCTTAAAAATTGTAAAAAACTCCTTGATAGTATCCGTTCTTCAAAGTTCCTCAAATTAGAAGAAAAAGAAAAATAAAAAAATAAAAATCAAAGTTTTAAATCTCTTTTTTTTGTTCTGCAATAAAGATGTCCTTATTTCTTTCTTCGTGGTTCTTGATGTTACTATTGCTTTTTATGTCAATTTTACTTAATTAAATACAACAAGTAATATCTTACTATTTTTTTAAAATATCTTAGTTAATTTTTCCACACATATAGTGTGACCAAACTTAGTTAATAATTGATCCTTGATTCTCATAATCTCTTATCTCATTTTTTTTCACGATAAGTTATCATTAACATGGTAGACTGCCATTGGTAGATAAAAAAAAGTTGGTCCAATATAGATCGTAATTATCTTTTGTAATGATAGAAAGTACTACATATATATATATATATATATATA
>KE150860.1:658581-678070 GCA_000411095.1 Aethionema arabicum
AACCGGTTCTTGCTCAAAGTTCTGTAAGGAAATTTGATACTTATTAGTGTGATTAAGTTAGGCTTGAGTTAGAAACTATGGAAGATCTTGAGAAGATTTTATTGAAATGGGGTCGGAAACTGGTTTGATTCCGAGAGAGTATACTTATAAGTTAGTGTTTGAAGCTTCGAGCTCCGAAAAAATGGCGGATACTGTAGATTTAGAGGTGCTTAAGCGAATGAGAGCAGGGATAGAACAGAGATGTCTTGAAGTAATGAAGATTAAACCGGTTCTTGCTCAAAGAAAGGTTATTAAACCGGTTATTGCTCAATCAAAGTTCTGTAATGGAGGAAATTTGATGCTTATTAGTGATTATTAAGTGAAGCTTGAGTTAGAAACTATGGAAGATTTTGTTCAGTTTTAGGTTTATGATCATGTTGATTCATTGTTGTTCTAATAGAATGCCACGTGGCATGTACTTTAATTTTGGTGGTTATACTCGAATATAAAATCAAATTTTGCCGACAATATATATTTTGGGGATTTTTCATATAATTGACATCTTTCTTAATCATTTATATTTTGGAGCGGCATATTTACAAATCATCTTTCAGTGTTTTATAAATTCTCATTAATATTTTTTTGGCATATTATAGTTAAGAATTATATTATGCGATTTGAATTATATAAAAACAGAAAATAATTTAATTAATTTCTAAACGTGTATAAATTTATACAAACTCTTTTTCTAATATTTTTTAATTCAAAACGTGATTAGTGATACCGTTAAAAATACAACATTATAAACGCATATTAGAAAAAGTTTTTGTTTGGCGATATTCTTTTTTGGGGGAATTGCAAAAATGTCCTTATTCAAATTTTTTTTGTAAAAATGCCTTAATCATGCATTTTTTGCAAAAATGCCCTAGCACTATACCCAACATTATAAGTGGTATACCCTCACACTTTATAAAAAATTTGGAAAAATGTATTCAATTAGGGCATTTTACATAATTGATTTTTAGAAAATTTTTTCATTCAAACATTTTTTGCAAAAATATCATAACAATAGACTCAATAGTATAATTGGTAAACCCCACAAAAATGACACATTTGCAAAAAGGCTTGAATTATGATATTTTAAGTAATTCTTTTTTTTTTCATATATATTTTTCAATCATTTATATGATTTTAAATTCATGAATCTGATCATTTTGATGAACAATCCACATCGCTGCCACGTGTCTATATTTATTGTCACTTTCGAACTTTTGAACTAAATTCAACCCACCAAAACTACTAAAAAGCGGCGATCTCATCTTGCCGTTCCACGTGACAAAGATCCAAGCGTTGCCCCAAAAAGCATTGCAAAATAGTAAAGGCTCTCGTGGCATATGATATTATCGTATACATGGACTTTTAACATGGTCCAGTGTTATATCTTTGTCACGTAACGTGACTCACGTTTATATTTTTTTTGGATGTGGTGTTTCGAAACTTTTCTTTTGTGTGTTTTAATAAAATTGTAATGAAAAAAAAATTACCAAATCATATGATATTAGAGGGTGATCAAATGTAGTGGTTTTCTATAATTTGTTGATTTATGAACTTAATTTATTTTAGCTCGCTATTTATATTATGTGAGATAAAGTTATTAGTTATTAGATTTAGTAAATAACTAAAGATCACGACTTAATCACCTATGATTTATGGTTTCTAAAAATTATAGTATTATACTACTTTTTATAATTACAAATAGATATTAACAATCCAGTGATTCAATCAAATATACATAGAAAATCTCAAAAAAATTATATTTGTAAAACAATAAAAAGCAGAAGAAGAAAATATGTGATTATTAAAGTAATGACATGAATTTATGTTTATTTATTTATAATTAGTTATATATTTTAATGTCGCAAACTTTAAATTTTTTTTTAAATATCGTTTTAGATTTTTTTACACAGTTTAAAGAATTTTATGATTTGTCTACGATAACTTCATTCACTATAAGTATTTACCAAATTTGTTATAATAATTTTTTCCTAAACATTTAATGTTCAAATTTATAATTGATACTACTATTTACTTATATAAATTAAATCGTAAATCTAAAACGACCCATAATTTAAAAAAAATTATGTTTAAAACGACATATAAAAAAACAAAAATAGTATATACAAAAAATACTACTAATTGCTGTCGTCAAATTGTAATGGAAGTAGTTATACTAAAAAAACATAACTATTACTTTAAACTATGATTTAAATTTCTGCAAAAAACAAACTATATGATTACATTAGTGTTATAATAAATTAAAAAAATAAAAATAAATGAAACCAAACCAACATGAGGAAACGTATACAATCATATTTTCCGATCAAAATCACCCAAAATATGAAAGCAACGTCTCTCAAATGGATAAGAACATATCAATAACAAAATTAAATTAAAATCCATGTTTTATAAATCATTCAAATTAAAAGTCAACGGTCGGTCTCCCCCGTAAATTTACACGTGTGACTTCATACGTGTCAATCCTCAACCGCTCTTTTCCAAAACCAACATGCTTCAAGACCGCTACCGTCCAAAAAGTCTAACGTAAGCAATGACAAAACTTGCCTACTTTACAATTCGACACGTGTCCTTCCCTCACCAATCTATATCAATGAATCCTCCACTACAATCTCACCTTTTTCCTTCTGATTCCACCAACACTAACCTTCTCCTTCTGCCACGTGTCCATTCCCTTTCTTCCTATATATAATTCGTCTCTCTCTTCTCTTACAGAAATTTCAAACATCTCCTTGGTTAATTTATTTTAGCCATAATTAGTAATTAAAGATGAAATCAGGGACTTCTTTGCAATTTCCTCCAGGATTTAGATTTCATCCAACGGATGAAGAACTTGTGCTCATGTACCTCTGCCGTAAATGCGCGTCGCAGCAGATTCCTGCCCCAATTATAACCGAACTCGACCTCTACAAATATAATCCTTGGGATCTTCCTGGTACGTTGCTCCTCTATTACTTAATTTATCTAAACCGGTTCTTTTTAACCGGTTTAACAAATTAAAAAATGAATTTATAAATTTTAATTTTTAATTTACAGGGATGGCTTTGTATGGAGAGAAGGAGTGGTATTTTTTCTCACCAAGAGATAGAAAATATCCAAACGGTTCAAGACCAAACCGAGCAGCTGGTTCTGGTTATTGGAAAGCTACAGGTGCTGATAAACCAATTGGTCGACCTAAACCGGTTGGTATTAAGAAGGCTCTAGTTTTTTATTCAGGTAAACCACCAAAAGGAGATAAAACCAATTGGATTATGCACGAATACCGGTTAGCTGACGTAGACCGGTCGGTTCGCAAGAAAAACAGTTTAAGGGTGAGTTTAGCTAATCAATTTTGTAATGGGATGGCGGCAGAAAATTTTTTAAACTAAAACTTCTAAACTATCTGTTTTTGGTGAAACAAATCCTAAATTATTAAGTTGACGAAAAAAATCTTAAATTTTGATTATTTGCGAAAAAAATTCTAAACTATCTGGTCGGCGGAAAAACCTCTAAACTTTGTTTTTCTGGCGAAAAAACTCTTCAATTAAAGTGAGTGTTAAATTATCGTTAGTATCTAAATAAATAAAATGATGTTACTAAACTATAAAATTTTAAATTTAATCAACCGCGGTTAATAACTTTTAATGTTACTGTTTAGACACATCATTTATTTAATTAGAGATAAATAATGATCTAATAGTTAAATTAATGGAGAAGTTTATTCGAAAAAAACAAATTCTAGGAGATTTTTCGAAAAAAAAACATATAGGGTTTTTTTTGCTGAAGTGAAAGTTTAGGATTTTTTTCGCCGATTTTATAGTTTAGGTCTGTTTTGCCAAAAACGGAGAGTTAGTTTAAGGGTTTTTTGCCGACATCCTTTTGTAATTTATTATGATTTTAAACCGGATTTTGTGTTAACCGGAAATGTTATGAAATTGAAAAAAAAAACAGCTAGACGATTGGGTATTGTGTCGTATTTATAACAAGAAAGGTGTAATCGAGAAGCGATCGATTCCTAGCGAAATCGAAAACGAGATGAAGCCTATGACGAATCCGGCGATGAGACAGTTCGATACGCCGGAATCTGTGCCTAGATTGATCGCCGGCGGTTCAAGTTGTTGTTCCGATCAAGTAGTGTCACCGGAATTCACGTGCGAGGCGGAGAGCGAGATGAGCTGGAGTAACGGTCGTTTTAGTAATATGCCCTTGGATTTACCGTTTAATTACGTTGATGCCATTGCGGAGAACGAGTTGGTATCGCGGTTACTGGGTGGGAATCAGCTGTGGTCGACGTTGGATGCACTTGGTGTTCGGCAGGGGAGTTTTTGAGTTGTCACGTGGGAATCTACGGAAAGAGCAAATCGTTGCACGTGCCAGTTAAATGATTGGTTCAAGCGGGCTTGAACCCACGAGCTGGGCTAGAAGGGAAGGAAGTTGGGAAATAGAGAAACGAAGTATTGGGCCTTTATGCAATTATTGGGCTTGGGCCTTTTTCTTTTCAATTAATACTGAGCCACTATATGTTATCATGAGCATGGTTCTCAACAATATCTTATTTGGAAATAAAAAAGTCAAAAAATTTCTATTGATTTTAATATTATAATAAAATCAGGGTTGGTTATTCAGCTATCCGTTCAATTCTGATTCACTTTTTTTTGGTTTTTTTCGTTCAGTACTATAGGATTTAATAGGATTTTTAAAGATTTTAGTTTCGATTCTAGTTCAAATATTTGATAAGAAAATGTAAAAAAATATCTAAAAACTAAAAATTACCTAAAACCAAAAAAATATATGAAAAACAAAAAAAAACAGAAAATATTTGAAAAAAATTATGATTTTTTTAGATGTTTAATAGATTTCAGTTCAATTTCAGTTACTACCCGAAATTCATATATCTCGAGTTGAAGAACCAATCGAAACTAAAATCGAACGAAATTCCTTTTTTTTTTCAGTTTGGTTTTTGGATTATGACTTTTATGTCTAACTATAAAATAAATTAAATTAAAATGGAAGTGAAAAGTTGAGGAGATCTTAGTGTACTGAGGAAATCCGCAGTATATGGAAAATGTCGGTAAGTGTAGGCCCAAGTCCCCTGTCATATAACAACAGTTTTATCGTTGCAACTTGCCTCTAACAAATCTATTCTCTTCTCTTATATTTTATTTCATTTTACTAGTTTTGTTTTTATAATATATATATATATATATATAATATTATATTTATATATATCATGAGCTTTTCTAGACANGAGCTTTTCTAGACAAATGCTAAAAAATATGTATGTGGTTAAAGTGAACAGTTCTTTTTTGGGTTATGTCATGTCTGAGTTGAATGCACTGTTATTCATTGAAACTGATCTACTGTTCTTTAACCGTCCAAATAATTATTATTTAGTGACACATCTTTTCAAATTCGAAACACTATTGGTAAAATCCTTATTACTTTCTTCGTATATTTATCTAACATTATTTAATACCCATTAGTCAATGAATCTTGACTAGATAATATCTCGATTAAATAATTGTCTCTAAGAAACAATATTTTCATATTAATAATGATAATATTTTGCAATTTTGCATTTTTAACATAATTTGTTAATAAAATTAACGGAAGTACTATCTCGCCATACAAATTTATGACATATACTTTTTGGTCACACTTAAACTGAATATACTTTTTGACTAAAATTACAATTCATATATATTTTTTTTTACTACAATCCCTTGTATTAATATAAACTTGGACCTATAATAAACCACTAGAAGAAAAAAGTGTTTATAAGTCTAGTGTCACATTCATTTCAATCGCTTTAGTACAAAATACTGTTTATATATATAAAAAATAAATATATTACTAATTAATTTATGGATAAGTCTTTTTCGTGGGTTTGTCCTACATTATTTTTCATTTGTCACTTACAATTTTCTTGTCCACATTATTCGAATTAAAAAAATATTTGTTAATATCGAACGAGTTTTGTAAAAGAACAATATAAATATTATGTATATTAAATTATTGAAGATGTGAATATAGGGGGCTCTACGTTTGTTATGAATAAAATATAGGTTGGATATCAAATATATAATAAAGTAAGAGGGTCCATAAATGTTTGTTTCCATGTGTATAACCCATGTTACGTCTGCTTGTTGTTGCTATTACAATCTTCACTTTCTATTTCAAAACCATCCTTTTCTTGCATTTTCATGTTATTTATATTATTTTTATTTCTATTATTATGTTTCATGTTTTCAATGTAGATTATATAATAACTTATTTTTGGTTAAAATGACTATTTTTTCCTTCTATTAAACCATAACAAATATAGATTTACTCATGTGAACACGATGATGTTTAATTTATATCATTATTTTTTATATATCGATTGATATATAACAGCAATTTCATTGAGTACATAAAAGTTCAGAATTTATTTTATTAATGAATATAAAATGTCACTATAAGAATTAAAACATATATCTATATAATATGTTGAAGAAAATGTGGAATATGTTAACATATATGATAGAAGATTGGAGGATTTGCAAAAATGCCCTCATTCAAGCTTTTTTTTGCAAAAATGTCCTAATCATACATTTTTTACAACAATGCACTAACATTATATCCAACATTATAAGTGGTATACCCTCACACTTTATGAAAAATTTGGAAAAATGTATTCAATTAGGACATTTTGCATAATTGATTTTTAATAAATTTCTTCATTCAAGCATTTTTTGCAAAAATATCATAACAATAGACCTAAGAATATAATTGGTAAACCCTACAAAAAGGATACATTTGCAAAAAATGCTTGAATTAAGGCATTTTAGGTAATTCCTTTAGAAGATTTCAACATATTTATTTTGGATGTATGTGTTCACCATTTTTTTATTTGTAAATATGTGGAACATTATTTTACATAATATAATTTGGATTAAAAGAGAACATTAATATCTTGAACAACTGCAAGACGTTTCTACCTATAAATATAATAATTATTAAATTTATTTTACAAGAAATTAGAAAACGTTTTTTTACCAAAAAATATATTGACGAGTTCAATTTTCAAAAATCATATCTCATAATTTAAACATAATTGTCCATACGAAAATTAATTATTATAGTATAAACTTGAAATCATGCAATATAAATAGTATTTACCACATGTTTAATAACAACATATACTAATTAACTATATACTTAATTCATATATATATATATATATGCATTTGTAATTTTAAGTTAACAACAACTTAATTTGGCAAATGGTCCCGAGCTCTTCGATGGACACATCAATTATATTATATTATATTGGTAATTATTATATTAGAAACTATGTGTAGTTGGCAATTAAAAAAAGAATTGGCAAATACCGTTGGAATCTAAGTCTAGCTTATTAGATTTAGAACATGTATATTATAGAATAAATTATTATGATCTTTTAAGAATTTAAAATATATATTTAGTTATAATTTGGTCTATGATCGTATAACTGTCAATCCAATATACCACAGGTCTCATGTCAATGTTTTTTTTTGGGTTAAAATCACTGAAATATACACTTTTTTATTAAACAACATATAAGCATACCATTTTTTTTTATTAAATCCATTCATTTAAATATGTTTTTACGAAAATATCATTCTTGTTTACTATTTCTTAAATATATAAACAATAATTCATGTCAAGATACACTAAAATAAAGTGAATAAAGCACTTACGACTTTTTTTTTATATAAAAAATGAATTTATAATTTCAATTTTTTTAACGAATAATTTGAAATTAATAGTCATGTTTTGCAATTTAAAATATGACAATAATGACAAAAATAAAGGTCGTTAAACATAATCGAAATGCTTTATATATATTAATTAATTAAGTTATGTTTATATATTGAAACAATAAACACAAATTTCATTGAGACTGTGATTATTTTTGTCTTATACTTTTAATAAATTCAAAGTCTATTTATTGATGTAAAATGTTATCTATTTTCAAACAACAGTTTTCGTAGGAGTATTTGAAATCGATGAAATATATTATCATAAATTTATGATATTTTTAATAAAAATAAAAGTAAATATTGTTTTTATTAAAAAAAAAATCAAAAGAGTATAAAAAAAAGGAGACTGTTTCTTTCTCTCTGCTCGTACGTTCTTCCTCCGCATTTGAGGTGATTCGCAGTTTGATTTTGACTACGATAAAGAGAGCAAGCGGGAGGTGATTTTCCTTGGAGATTTTTCTCGAATTTACTACTCTACTACAATCTAAGTAGTCGTACGATTTTTCGTTACTGAGTTGTTTTCGCTATTTCGCCGATTGTTTCAATGAAACTACCAATTCATTCTTCTTAGATTGATTTCTGCCCTAGAATTCTGCGATCCGTTTTTTGCTTTCTACTTCTTCGACTGTTCGTCGCTGATTTATGAGGGGGATTTTGTTTCTTTGAATTTCTAGAAATGGAGCTTTGTAGGTGGGTTTAACATTGGTTGCTAGAGTGGAGGTTCGAGCAATGGTGGTGTAAATTTGAGGCGGAGATGGATTCTGATGTGGAACTTGTAACTTGACGGCGTTTGGATATATTGGAATGGTGTTTTGCTGGTCCCTGAAGGTGATTGTTGTGTCGATGCAAGCCTGGTGAATTTTATAGGCATCTGCTGCACCGTCTACGAGGTGTGCATTCTTTTGTTTGAATTCGTCGCTATTTCTTTTGAATTTTAGCACATTTTATGGATTTGAGCCATTGCGATATGCTTTAGTTAAAGGTCGACCATTAGGCGGCAGTTAAGTTGCATTTCAGAATGAAGAGATTTGACTTATTTGGGAAATCTTTGAATTCTAAAAAGAAAGAATTGTGAACAGTTTTAGTATAGAGTCTTGACTCTTCCAGTTCTGCTACTCAAGAAGTAAGTTTCACTTCGTCTTCTATAGTTGAAAAATAGTCCAGGTGTTCGGTAAACCAGTAGCTGTATTTGCCAGTTTTTAACTCGCAAATATATAATGATCAAGTGATGGGTTAATACGTTTCTTCGACTTGTAGGAAGTTCAAGCCTGAAGCTAAAGGTGAGTGCTCATGCAGATATTAAAGGCGTTATCTTCTTCGCAGCCCAGGTATGCACTTTCTATATCTGAAAGCATATTTCTCAATGTTAATTTCTAGTTCTGTTGTTCTTTGAAATACTTCAGAAATCATTGACTCAATATTTGCAGGGAAGTGAATGAAAAAGAGGAAATGGATGACCCAGAGAAGGCAATGGCTATGATTGCTCAGCTCATAGAGCAACTACACACAAAAACATCTTCTCTGCAAGATAAAGAGCTCACAACAGCTCGTCTACTAATTATTGCAAAAGGCAGGAAGGAGGCAAGTACACTGATTGGTTCTTATGCCCAAGCAATGCCTTTGTTCATTTCCATGCTTAGAAATGGGACAAGTTCGACCAAAGTAAATGTCTCTTCAATCCTTTGTGTTTTATGCAAAAACAAAGACTTGCGATTAAAAGTGCTTCTAGGAGGGTGCATTCCACCTTTACTTTCGAATTTGAAGTCTGGAACCACTGAAACCAGGAAAGCTGCAGCAGAAGCTATATATGAGGTTTCTTCTGCTGGAATTTCGAATGATCACATTGGCATGAAAATATTTATCACGGAAGGTGTAGTGCCAACTTTGTGGGATCAACTTAGTCGGGAAGAGAAGCAAGATAAAGTGGTTGAAGGGTATGTTACTGGAGCTTTGAAGAATCTTTGCGGCGTTGATCACGGTTACTGGAGAGTGACACTTGACGGTAGTGGTGTTGACATCGTTGTGACTCTTTTGTCATCTGATAATCCTACTACTCAAGCAAATGCTGCGTCTCTGCTGGCTCGTCTAGTACTATCCTTTAGTGATAGCATCCAGAAAATATTAAATTGTGGAGTTGTCAAATTTCTGATTCAGCTTTTGGAACAAAAAAATGATATTTATGTTCGTGCTAGTGCAGCAGATGCTTTGGAAGCTCTTTCATCAAGATCAAATGAGGCTAAGAAATGTGTTAAAGATGCAGGAGGTGTCCATGCTCTCATCGGAGCCATAGTTGCTCCATCAAAAGAGTGCATGCAGGGAAAACATGGGCAATCTCTACAAGTACATGCGACTGGAGCTCTGGCAAATGTGTTTGGTGGGATGCACCATTTAATTATATATCTTGGAGAACTAGCGCAGTCCCCTCGTTTAACAGAACCTATTGGTGATGTCATTGGAGCCCTTGCCTATGCTCTTATGATTTTCAAACAACAGCCAGAGAGTTCGGAGAAGATACTTGATCCAAGAGTGATAGAGAGCATTTTGGTAAAGTTATTGAAGCCTCGTGACACAAAATTAATACAAGAGCAGATCTTGGAGGCTATGTCGAGCTTGTATGGAAACAATAGTCTATCATGTTACCTAGATGATGCAGAAGCCAAGAGAGTCCTTATCGCCCTCATAACTATGGCTTCTGCTGATGCTCGAGAGCATCTAATAATTTGCTTGTCTCGCTTATGCCATGATAAGGTTGGAATTTGGGAGGCAGTTGAAAAGAGAGAAGGAATCCAATTATTTATATCATTTCTAGGCTTGTCTAGCGAGCAGCACCAAGAATACGCTGTTGAAATGCTGGAAATTTTGACGGCTCAGGTTGATGATAGTAAATGGGCAGTAACTGCAGCAGGGGGGATTCCTCCACTTGTCCAACTGCTTGAGACTGGATCTCAGAAGGCCAAGGAATGTGCTGCCTGTATCCTCCGGAATTTGTGCTGTCACAGTGAGGAAATCCGTGACTGTGTTCAAAGAGCCGGTGGTATTCCAGCATTCTTGTGGCTACTGAAGACTGGTGGACCAAATTCCCAGGAAACATCTGCAAAGACACTTGTGAAACTTGTTCATACAGCTGATCCTGCCACAATTAATCAGCTATTGACTTTACTTCTGGGAGATGTTCCGACTTCTAAGGTTCATGTAATAAAAGTATTGGGTCATGTGCTCTCAAAAGCATCACACGAGGATCTTGTTCATAGAGGATGTGCTGCTAACCAAGGACTGAGGTCCCTCGTCCAGTCCCTCACATCTGCCAGGGAAGAAATAAAGGGGCATACGGCTTCAGTTTTGGCTGATCTGTTTAATTTAAGACAAGATATATGTGATCAACTTGCGACTGATGACATCATTAATCCGTGGATCAAGCTTCTTACAACCAATAATCAGAATGTGGCAAAACAGGTGGCTAGGGCTTTGGATGCTCTGTCTCGCCCAGTTAAGAAAAATGCTAGTAAAAAGAAGTCTTCCATTGCAGAAGGAGATTTAAAGTCACTAATAAAATTGGCTAAAAACTCTTCGATTGAGTATGCAGAAACTGCAATTTCTGCCCTTGCAAATCTTCTGTCTGATCATGATATCGCTGCACAAGCACTAGCTGAAGACGTAGTTTCTGGTTTCTCGAGAATTTTGGTTGACGGATCTTTAGATGGTAAGAAAAATGTATCACGGGCACTTCATCAGTTACTTAAGAACTTTCCGGTATGTGATGTGCTCAAGGGAAGTACTCAATGCCCTTTAGTTATACATTCCCTCGTTGATTTTCTAAAATCAATTGATATGGATAGCCCAGATGCTTCCAATATCCTAGAGGTAGTTGTACTCTTGGTAAGGACTAAACATCTGGTGAATCTCTCTTGCCCTCCAAGACGTGCCCTTGCCGAAGTGCCATCAAGCCTGGAGACTCTTGTAGAATTCCTTGCTGAAGGCCATACTTTTGTGCAAGACAAGGCAATAGAAATCTTGGCCAGACTTTGCTCTGATCAACAATGTTTGCTCAGTGAACTTATCGTTATAAGACCTAAGTTGATGGGGGTTTTGGCTGACAGAATACTGAATGCATCCAGGTTAGAAGTGAGAGTTGGAGGGATAACGTTGCTCCTATGTGCTGCAAAAGAAAAGAAGCAGCTGATCACGGAAGCACTTGATCAATCTGGTTTTACAAAACCCTTGATACATGCCCTAGTAAATATGATAAAGCAAAATCAAAAATGCTTTTCTCTAGAAACTGAAGTCCAGACAGCTAAAGGTTATATGGAAAAAAGTGTGTTCCAAGATGCAGGTGGTTTTTATTTTCCTGATCCAGCTAAAATATTGGGTGGCACAGTTGCCTTATGGCTTCTTTGCCTACTCACTTCTATTGATGCCAAGTCTAAGCTCATTGTCATGGAAGCTGGTGGACTTGAGGTGCTGTTTGGGAAGCTTGCTAGGTATACATCCAGTCCTCAGGTAAATCTTTCTTTTGTGGTGGACATCAAGAAATTATGCTGTTTCTCATGTTTAGTGTCATAAGTATCTATCCTACAGTGTGCCTTCATTGGCGATGAAATAAATTAGCCAATTTTTGAGTTGAGTTATGCAACTTATGCAGAGGTTTTGGTGTCTTGGACCTTCTGTTAGTTCAGATACTCCGTTCAGATTTCAGGAGTTACGATTTCTTTATATCGTTAGAGACTTGTCAAGTTTGAATTTTGCATTTCGGTGATTGGTATACACACTGCTTTTGATTGCATTTAGGGTTGACTTGATTCTTGTTTTTGGTGGCAAATTTGCCTTATAAATTTTGTCCTTTGTCAGTAATCTTGAGCTAAATCGTGTTATCAGGCGGAATTTGAGGATACAGAAGGCATTTGGATTAGTGCTTTCCTCCTGGCCATCATGTTTCAGGATGAGAACGTATCCTTGTCACCAACGGCAATGCAGATCATTCCAACACTCGCACTTTTGCTAAGATCTGATGAACTGATAGATCGATATTTTGCTGCCCAAGCAATGGCTGCTCTTGTTTGTACTAGGAACAGAGGAATTAGTCTGACAATTGCAAACTCTGGTGCTGTTTCTGGGATAATAAACCTTCTTGGCTACGACGAGTCGGAATTGCTGAACTTGGTTGCATTATCAGACGAATTTTCTCTTGTGAAGAAGCCTGATCAAATCATTCTTCAACAACTCTTTGAAATTGAAGATGTGAGGCTTGGTTCAGTTGCACGAAAATCTATCCCACTGCTCGTAGATCTCTTAAGGCCAATTCCAGATAGACCTGGAGCCCCTCAGTTTGCCATCCAAATTCTGATTCACATAGGTGATGGGAGTGAAACAAATAAATTACTAATGGCTGAAGCTGGAGCTGTGGAAGCTCTAACGAAGTACCTTTCTCTGAGCCCTCAAGATTCAACTGAGTTCGCCATATCTGAATTGCTGAGAGTATTATTTAGCAATCACGAGATCAGACGAAACGCAGTGGCTCTAAGTTCCTTGAATCAGCTTATTGCAGTACTACGCCTGGGGTCAAGAAGTGCAAGATACAGTGCTACCGGGGCTCTCAATGAACTCTTTGATGCCGAAAACATAAAAAATTCTGAAATCGCCTGCCAGGCTGTTCAACCACTGATGGACATCCTCGGTACTGCATCAGAGAGCGAGCAAGAGGCCACACTCTCTGCATTGATAAAACTCATCTCAGGAAATTCCTCAAATACAGCTCTTCTGATTGATTTGGATGGAAGTCTGATGGAAAACTTGCACAAAATCTTAAGTTCTGCTTCTGCTTCAATGGGCTTAAAAACAAATGCTGCCAGACTCTGCTCTGTTATTTTCTCGTATAAAAATGTCAGAGAAAGTCCATCTGCCTCTGGATGCATAAAGCCTCTGATAACACTTATCCAGTCTGAAAGAAGTGCAGCAGTTGAAGCAGCAGTTTGTGCTATTAAGATATTATTGGATGATGAACAACAGTTAGAGCTAGCGGCAGCTCATGACATTCAAGAGCTTCTCGTTGGTTTGGTTTCTGGAACAAATAACAGGATTATTGAAGCTAGCTTATCAACTCTCATTAAGTTAGGGAAAGACAGAGTGCCACGCAAGCTGGAAATGGTAAAAGCCGGAATAGTTGAGCAATGTCTTGAACTACTGCCTGGAGCCTCAAGCACACTATGTTCCTCTATTGCAGAACTATTTCGTATTTTGACAAATAGTGGAGTGATTGCGAGCAGACCAGATGTTGCAAAAACCGTAGAGCCTCTTTTCATGGTGTTGCTCCGATCAGATTTGACTTCATGGGGGAAACATAGTGCCCTACAAGCCCTTGTAAATATTTTGGAAAAACAACAGAGCCTTGAAGCTTTTAGTCTTACACCAAGTGAAGCCATCGTGCCTTTGATTTCATTTCTAGAGTCTTCATCTCAAGCTATCCAACAGCTTGGAGCAGAACTCCTGAGTCATCTTCTGTCAATGGAAGATTTCCAGCAAGACATCACAACACAAAGTGCTGTTGTTCCTCTGGTTCAGCTTGCAGGAATTGGAATACTAACCCTGCAACAAACTGCAATAAAGGCGTTGGAAAAATTATCTGCTAGCTGGCCCAAGGCGGTCCTCGAAGCTGGAGGTATTTTCGAGCTATCCAAGGTTATTCTTCATGAAGATCCTCAGCTACCTCTTCCTCTATGGGAATCAGCTGCTTTTGTTCTCTCCAACATTCTACAGTATAATTCAGAATACTTTTTCAGAGTTCACCTACCAGTGTTAGTAAAACTGTTATTCTCAACAGTTGAAACCACAGTGATGATATCTCTTAAAGCATTGCTTATTCATGAAAAGAACGATGCTTCAAGTACAGTAAAAATGGCTGAACTTGGGGCAATCCAGGCATTACTAGAACTCCTTGGATCTCATCAGTGCGAGGAAGAATCAGGAAGCTTACTTGAAGTAATATTCAACAACCCAAGGGTAAGAGAATTAAAGATATGTAAATATGCGATACCTCCATTATCGCAGTATCTGTTGGATCCTCAGACAAAATCAGTCTCCGGTAGACTTCTTGTAGCTCTGGCTCTCGGGAACCTTTCGCAGCATGAAGGGCTTTCTAGATCCAGTGGCTCTGTTTCTGCTTGCCGCGCACTTATTAACTTACTGGAAGATCAACCAACAGAAGAAATGAAAGTGGTGGCCATCTGTGCGTTGCAGAATTTTGTGATGAATAGTAGAACAAATAGGCGAGCTGTTGCAGAAGCTGGTGGCATATTGTTAATACAAGAGCTACTTCTTTCATGTAATGCAGAAGTTTCAGGTCAGGCTGCTCTGATGATTAAATTTTTGTTCTCCAACCACACGCTCCAAGAATATGTCTCAAATGAGCTTATAAGATCATTAACAGGTAACTTGCAAATTAAACTTTATGCTTACCCTATGTATCCTTGTCACTCTAGCTTTAAACTGCTGGAGATTCCTGGGGATTTTGGGCTTGTTCGTTTGCGTGTCTCAGAGACAGTAACAAGTGACAGCGACAAAAATTTACGTTGGTTTCGTTTCGACATGTTGCTGAGCTCGTTGTTGTTCAGCGACAGGGTAAATGAACAAGATTTTGTTGCCACTGCTTGTCGCTCATCGCTGGTGACAACTAAACGAACTACATTACTCGTTCTTGATGCCAATGCCAACTACGGGCAAACGAATGGACCCTTTGAGCCACATTTCTATATTCTGTTGATTTCTTTGCTCTTATCTTTAACTCGTTGTGTATCATGGTTTTAAACAGCTGCACTTGAGAGAGGCTTGTGGCCTACAGCAACTATAAATATAGAAGTTTTGAGAACTTTAAACGTGATCTTCTCCAACTTTCCGAAGCTTTGTGGTTCAGAAGCTGCTACTTTCTGCATCCCTCATTTGATAGGTGCGCTCAAATCTGGTGTTGAAGATGTCCAAGAATTAGTATTAAATATTCTCTACCTACTGAAACACTCCTGGACAAACATGTCTATAGATATTGCAAAGTCTCAAGCCATGATTGCAGCTGAAGCAATTCCTGTTCTGCAAATGCTGATGAAAACATGTCCTCCTAGGTTTCATGACAAAGCAGACAGCATATTACACTGCTTACCAGGATGTTTGATGGTGAACGTCATACGAGCTAATAACTTAAAGCAATCCATGGGAACCACTAACGCCTTCTGTCAATTAACGATAGGAAATTGCCCTCAACGCCAAACTAAGGTAATGTGACTTCTTCTTAACATCATTTCTAGTAACTTATTTCTTGTATACTGATTTTGTTGTCTTCTTGTAGGTCGTGAGTAGTAGCACTTCTCCTGAATGGAATGAAGCATTTACTTGGGGTTTTGATGTGCCTCCCAAAGGGCAAAAGCTTCATATCATATGCAAGAGCAAAAGCACGTTTGGGAAGGTAACACTGTAAACAAAGACCCATATCTTAAGCTCTTACTGTATAATATACCGAGTTTTATCGTTGATTTGATTCCCATAGGATCTATGTCTCCTTAATATTTTCTAACAGTACGCATTCTTTATCTGCAGACAACTCTAGGACGTGTCACTATCCAAATCGACAAAGTCGTAAGCGAAGGAGTTTACAGTGGATCTCTTAGCTTGAGTCATGACAGCAACAAAGTTGCGTCTTCAAGATCACTCGACATCGAAATTGCCTGGTCCAGTAAAGCAACAGATGATACCATTTGACAAAACAAAATCCGAAACTGCTGTCCAAATTCCTTCGCAGCACAATGCACATTGGTACAAACACTTACCTTATCTAATGCTTCTAATGGCTGCAGTTTTGTAGTGTGCAAGAACGAAAGCAAAACCTGCAGATGTATAGCAAATACGTGTATATGAGGTCTAGTGTGTGAAAAGAACCGTAGAAGCAAAAGAGTTCCACACTTAGCAAGAAAGTAAGTTTTTTGTTGCTCTTTTGTTTCAATAAAGTAGAGTTATGTTTTTGACAGTTTTTACCTCGAACTTGTCCGCTCGTGTATGTTACTAAAACAGCACAAAGTGCTGTGATTTCTGTAGCGATGCAAGTTTCGAAGTTTTATCTCTTCATCTACACTATTATACATTCACCTTTCAAGGATTGCAAACCATAGCTTCGTCTAATTTTAAAACACACACAAGATTGATCAAAGAGTCACAAAAACTCAAAGAAATGTACAGAGACTGTCTGGAAAATATTCTACCAATATCTGCTTAGTTAACCAAACGATTTTACCTGCTACAGGTTACAAAATTTTGTAAATTATGGTTTACTTTGCTGCATTAACCAAGACAGACCGGGCTTGTGTGAAAGTAGAAATGATAGCTCCAAGCTGCAGTTTATCACTGCACCCAAAACTCAATCTGTACCTGTAAACAGTACAAAGATTGGAAATTACTCTACTCCATAGCTGTAAAAGGTAATAATTTGAGCAAGATCTTAGCAAAATATACTAACTCGATATCGGCCAAATCGTTTATCAGTTGAACTCTGACATTTGAAGGCATCTTGATCTTAAAAACATACCTAATGGAAAAGAAAAAAAGTTAAAGTTTACTTATGTAACAGATAACACAGCAGCAAAGAAGGTATGTATAACACTCACATGGTAACTTCTTTGACAATATCAACAATGGCAAGTCCTTTTTTAGTCTTCATTTCTGATATTTCTGCAGAAAGTAAAGTAACCAACACTTAGAGGTTTGGAGGAAATCAATGACATAACAAAGAAGGAAGATATTAGTTAGGTTCTGTTCTTATACTTTTGTAGCTCTCAGCAAATGATTCATTTAGAAGCCAATAAGATATTTGTTCAATGTCCTTAGGCAATGGGTTTCCGGTGCAGAGGTAAACCTCTTCCTCTGTAATTTGCTGTGACGCCATATGTGTTGACTGACCAAACCCATAAAGCCATTAGAAGTCATAGGGATTTACAAATGTCTGTTTAAAGACAGAAACAAAAGTGAAAATCTCAAAGTTTTATTACAAAACCTGCAAAATATTCAATGCCTTTCTCATGTCTCCATTACTGAGCCGTACAAGAGCTTCCAAACCACTCTCAGTTACATCAAGCCTAGTCCAATTTTGGAAAATGAAGTAAGTACTTAAAACGTTAAGTAAGAATTTAAAGTTAACTTAATACTTACCCTTCAGCGTCCACGACATGTTTAAGACGTTGACTCACATGAACAGGATCAAGAGGAGCAAATCTGAATCTAGTGCATCTAGATTGCAAAGCTGGAATGATTTTGTTGACATGATTTCCAATAAGCGCAAACCTAGTACTCTTTGTGTATTTCTCAATCACTTACCAAATTTAAGATGCAAAAAAATGTTAGCTCCATACTTAAAGATCCCCAAAAGAGCTAGAAACAAAGCAATCTTCTTTACCTCTACGCAAGGCGAATTGAGCATCTTTTGTCATGGCATCTGCTTCATCTAACAGAACCAACTTCACAGAAGATTTCCCTCTGCAATCACAAATTCAATTTCTTATGTTTATATGTATACATTTGAGAAGCAATGGTAGAATCATGATAGGAAAAGCTTACAATGAGAAGCTCTGCGTGCTAGCGAAATCTTGAATCTGCTGTCTTACAACATCAATTCCTCTATCATCAGATGCATTCAGTTCAAGAATCATATTACGGTACTTAGGTCCATATAGTTTCCGAGCAACAGCTAAAATGGTCGATGTTTTGCCAGTACCAGGAGGACCATACAATAGCAGATGAGGCAATTTGTTCTCATTCGTCAACCTATCAACTGTTCATAATCACAAAAACAACCAAAACCAAAGGCAAAATGTGAACAATTCACCAACACAAAGCCAGACATTATCACAATCTCAATCTTCTACTCATAATCTTCTAAGTTTTCCAGAAATTTCTCCATAAACAAACTGAAAACTGAAACTACGAAACAAAAATCCCTGAAATTAGGAAACCAAACCCTAGAGCGGGAATAGAGAACGAGAACGAGTGCAAATGGCATTTACTCGTATCAATAATGTCCCGATGAGCTGCGACGTCATCAAGCGACTCAGGTCGGTACTTCTCGACCCATGGCGTCGCCTTGCTCTGCGTCGGACCGACAGAACTGCCGACGTCTTTGCCCTTGTTACTCAACTTGTGAGGCTGGTTGTCGTCAATATCAATTTCCATCGCCGACGCCATCTCAGTCATCTTCACCGCCGCCTAACGAAATTGCTTCACAAATCTCTCACACTCAAATCAGTGAATCAAACCCTCTTTTCACTCTATGGCGCCAACCTCTACTTTTAAGGTTTTGTTTTTCCTTCTGCCATTGTCAGCTTTATTACCTTTTTACCCTCGAGAAATGACTACCGACAAAACCCATTTTGGTAATTACCTTAAATCAGCTTCGTTTCTTCAAAATTTTCGATAATTTGAAGACAAAAAAAATTAATTCTTTTTTTTAACTCAAAAAAAAAAAAAATATAAAAATAATTCTAAAGTTATCTTAAATTTTTTATTTTTCAAAATCTATTTCCTGAAGAACTTGTAGAAAGAATGTAAATGGGATGTAGAAAGAATGTAAATGGGATTGTGGTGAAATGACCTCCAACCTTTCCCACTTTTGAGAAAAAAACTCCAACTTTTTAATTTGGTTTTTTAAA
>KE150860.1:678588-688685 GCA_000411095.1 Aethionema arabicum
AATCTGAAAAAGTTGGGGTTTAAAAAACCAAATTAAAAAGTTGAGGTTCTTTTCTCAAAAGTGAGAAAGGTTGGAGACAATTTCACCACAATCCCAATGTAAATCTCCGAAAAATTAATATTCATTTTAAAAAATCCATTTTCTTTTTTTTAACACGGATCATTGATTCATTTATATCAAATTATGCAAAAAAAAAAAAATCCATTAAATCACAATTTTTCAAAATTTTCCTCAAATTAAAAAAAAAATTAAAAATGAAAAACCATACAAAAATTGCCCTAAATCGATGCAAAATCAAAATCTAGAGAGAAACCAATTTCATTTCCTAATACCTCAAACTCCATAAACTAGTTTTCTCTATCAAAGTCAAATCTAGACAGATTCAAGTCAACAAATTCAAAAGTCAAAGACTAAAAAAAGTCAAGCTTTTTACCTCATCACATTAACCACATACACGATTGTTCATCTATCTATACACACAAAATATAATCTTGATTCCTATCATATAACAACAACAAACTCAAACTAACCATAACAAAAAACAAAACTAAAACCTTTTTATTCTATCAGTAACACTCTTCTTCTTCTTCTTCTCCAATCAAAGCTCCTCATTTGAATCCAACTTCTTCTCTTCAAAAAAGCTCTTCAATTAAACCAAATCCAGTTGGATATGGCTGCACCATATCATCTCCTCCATAATCATCATCATCCAAGCTGTTAATACCATAAACATTCACAATAACCAAAAATGGAAGAAACAAGAATTGAATTTCATTGATAAACATTTAGAAAATTACAAGAAAAGGGTTTTTTCACAACTTTGGAAGTCTGTCACAATCTGCAGAAACCCATCCAATCTGCTGCTTCTCATTGTCATAGATCACCATCAGATTTTGGAAAAATATATCTACCAAATCCAAGAACATATAAACCATTAGATTATCAGTTTTGTAAACTTAAGGGATTATGGTATTTTAGATCCTCAAACTATTTACTGGAAATGGTTTTTTAAACTCTGAATCTTGAAAAACCAGATTATTTTACATCGAAATTAAACTTTAAACACAAAATTGAACCATAATCTCACAGTTTAACCCACAAAAGTAATCCATTTTGACTAATTATACTATAATTTCACGTTTAAATTTGAAATTTCGGTTTAGAAGACCAAGGTTATTAAGGTTTAGGGTTTAAAAAACCAAGTCAACGAAGTTCAAGGTTTAAATAACCCAGATATTGAAGTTTAGGGTTTAAAGAACCCGGTTTATCGAAGTTTAGGGTTTAAATAACCCGGTTATTCGAAGTTCAAGGTTTAAAAAACACCAAACGAAAATATTTCAAGGTCTAAAATACCATAATCCCTAAAACTAAACTAAAGATTGCTACTTTGTATTTACTTACCACCAATGATATTATAGCCATCAAGCCCAACTTCAGTACCATTTAAAATACCCAAGCAAACATTTCCTTTTTCCTAAAAACCACAAGCAAGAACTAACCTCAGCTATGGCCTACTTTACAAGTCATGAATTTGCATATGTGATTAACTAACCAATCACTTACAGTGATAATAAGGTATGATTCAGGTGGAACCTGAAATAGCTGACCATTCTTTTGATTCCCAAATCGTAACGTTATCGTTTTGAAGTATTTCTTGACATCAAGAATTGATTTCAAAGGCTTTTTGCCTTTCCAGCACACCGATAAGCTGTTATCTTCATCTGTATCCATTAATGGCTTCCCCTGCAACTCTTGTTCAACCAAATCAAGAGTTGCTTGGTATGCTTCGGCGTTGAAGTAAGTATACGAGCTTCCACTGTCGAAAATGAAGTTAATGTCTTTAACTCCTGTAGTTTTTCCATTAAAGAGAAGCTCTGCTGGTCCAGCCATGTAGTTTTTACTAAGTAAAGGTCAAAGCACAACATGAGTTTAACCAGACAGTTTTAAAGTGAGAAAAAAGATACTTTAAGGTTTGGTTTTACCTAGGCGAGTTACGAGCTAAAGAAGTCCATGTAACACCAGAAGAAGGAACAAGATCATCTCCAATGGAGAGATAGCCTTTACCTTTAGGACTTAAACAATGTAAAATCACATTCTTTGTTACTCCCAAGGACTTTAGCTGCGTTGAGATGCCTACTTTCCCCCGGCCAAGACCGAGAATTCCTGCGGTTGGAGGAGGAGGATGTGGACCAGGATTCTGTTGATCATAACCACATCTGAAAAATCACAATGAACAACTTCATAGATAAGTTTTTGTTTTGGTTATCTGATGTGTGAGAAAGATAGAAAAAAACTCACCCAAATGTCAAGTGAGGCTGCAAAGTGGAGCCATTAGCGAGTCTTAGTGGAAACTCATCAGTTACTAAAGCACCCATAGATGAAGCTTGATCAGAGTACCCAATTTCATAGTCACACTGCTCTTCAGGGTCATTACAAGGTTTGTTCTGAGGAAGGTCAAGACCAGAACACAACAAGTGTGAACAAGATAAAGTGTTGTGATTTGGTTTATACTGTTTAGCACGAGGCTGCAAAGAAAGATAGATTCAGATTCATGTCACACACTAGAGTAAACCAATGATTCTGAACAAAAAGAAAGAATTTACCTTTGTGCAACCGGTACAAGGTGCATCACATTGAACCCAAGTAAGATCACTTCCAGTGTCAATGTCTAAGTCAAAGAGTTTAGGTGGGTTTCCTATATGAAGCAACACATAATAGTATCTGCAAAACCCATTAAAGAAAGAACAAAAAGTTAATCACTTTAAGCAAAAATTAGATCAAATTATGCAATCAAATTTGGGGATTTTCAATCAAACCAGGCTGGAAAATCAGAAGTAATGGAATCAAAATTGCGAAATAAACAAAACCCAAATCAAAAAAGATCAAACTACAAAAATGGGTTACTAGAAAGTATGAGAAAAATGAGGGATTTAGACTTGGGAGAGACAAAAAAAACTCAAATTTCGCAATTACCCAAGAGGATAAACATTCCCAGAGAGAGGAAAGACGACAGATGAACCAAGTTGCTGATTTTTGGGCTTTTCCAGACGAATTTTGGATTCTTTAGTAGCTTCTGAGGGTTTAAAGCGAGCAGAGAGGAGGAAGAAGAAGAAGAGATACAAGAAGTAAAGAGCTGGAAGCAGTGTTCTTGTTTCGCTTTTCAGATTCATCTCTTTTTTCTCCCTCAGGTGAAGGCGAAATCAAATCCCAAGAAGCTTTTTCTCTTTTTGCAGTTGACACGAGGCAACTATAAGCAAAAAAGGAGGCTCCTTTGATGAAATTTCTACTCAATTTTTTTGTCTATCTTTCTCTCTCTAACCTCAATTTCTTGGAACGGAGCTTATTTAAGTTCCCGTGGTTGATTGACAAAGTTGGACTTTGGCTGCAACTTGTTACGCCTCGCGGCATTACAATACGCGTGTAGTACACGCGCAAACTGCGATTGATAAAAAAAGGCCATGACTTTTTTCAAATCCATCAGGCCCAAGACTATGTTCATTTCTGTTAGAATCATTTAACATTTTTTTTTATAGAATATGCATTTAATATTATAAATTTTTCAAAATAAATTTAGGAAAATATATTTTTTCTGAATATTTTTTTGTTTTTGCATTTTATAGCTTTTTTAAAACATAATAATATTGCATTTAAAGTTATCCCATAATTAATCATGTTATGTATTTAAAATCTAACGAAAAAAATTGATTAAAAATATCATATAGTTTCACATAAATTAGAAATTAATTAAATTTTATATATTTTTGTTTAAATAATTTAATATAAAATTTTTAAAAATATTTATATATTTNTTACCAAATTTAATTTAAAAAGGGTAGTAATTTGTTTGATTATACCTATTTTTATCAATTTCTAAATATAGAGATTGAGGTTTTCAAAATGTTGTCTTGATTTGGATTTTGGGGTGAAAGGTGCGTGAGGCTCACATGTGTGTAACTGTGTATTAACTCATGGACGTTATCCACTAGTATCAGTCGACTCGAGTGGGTGATTCCAAATAACACCAACTGGCAGCGCCTCACTGCATCACTAAGCTACTGACACGTGTCTCTCCATTATTCTCTCTCCACCGCCTCCCTCCGCCGTTTCGCCACCGTAACAATGACTTTATCTCTCTCCGCCTCCTCCTCCACCAGAATCTCTCTCTCTCCCGCCGCCGCCGCCGCCATCGCTTCCTCTTCCTCTTCCTCCTCCCTTCCTCTCATTGCTCTTTCCTCATCTCATTCTCTCTCATCTCTCCGAAGCGTCGCCTCTTCCCCTCTTTCATCCCTAATTCAGGTATTTGTTGCATCTGCATTCGTTAATTTGACCTAAAATCTGCAATCTCTTGCAAGTTTTCATGATCAACTTGTTTCATTCTTCTCCCGATTTGGAATCTGTTTGTAACTATTCTCTAATTTCTATTGATTACAGAAAAAATACACCATTAATGGGACGAACAGAGGTTCTAGCTTGGTGATTTCACCCAAATGCGCCGCCTCTGATGCAACTCAATTGAAAAACGCTAAAGAAGATATCAAAGTTCTGCTACGGACAAAGTTTTGCCATCCAATTATGGTGAAGTGTCGTTCTCTTCTCTTATGTCTGCTTCAGATCCCTTGCTTGCATAATCCTCTAATGGAAGATTAACATATATGGTTTTTACTAGTCTGCTTTCTTTGCCCTGTTTGATATCTTACAGGTTAGGTTAGGATGGCATGATTCCGGTACATATAACAAGAACATTGAGGAATGGCCACAAAGAGGTGGAGCTAATGGAAGTCTTAGATTTGAACCAGAGCTAAAACATGCTGCAAATGCCGGTACTGGCTCCATTACATGTCCAATTCTACACTACACTTCTTCTGTTTTCAGGTTTTGCTCATGTTTTACTTAACATTTACAGGTCTCATTAACGCTTTACAGCTAATTCAGCCTATTAAAGACAAGTATTCCAACATATCATATGCAGACTTATTCCAATTAGCTAGTGCTACTGCAGTAGAGGTTTATCTTCTACACTACACTGTTCTTGGTTTCTTCAAACTTATATTAATGATCGTGGAAATCTTCAGGAAGCTGGTGGTCCGGATATTCCTATGAAATATGGAAGAGTTGATGTAATAGAACCTGATCAGTGTCCAGAAGAAGGAAGACTCCCTGGTTAACTAATCTTTCCATTGTCTGTTTTCATGACTTTGTTGAGTTTTATCAGATCTTTTGTTAGTTTTTGAAATAAACGAGGTGCGAATATGGTGTGTTTAGATGCTGGACCTCCTTCACCTACTGATCATTTGAGAGATGTGTTCTATAGAATGGGACTAAATGATAAGGTCTTTCTTGGTTTTTTCTCCATTTTATGCTGTTTATGTTGATTTTGATTCTGAAAATAGAGCTTGTTTCTTCAAGCAGGAAATAGTAGCCTTATCTGGTGCACATACCTTAGGAAGAGCTAGACCAGACCGTAGCGGTTTTGGTAAATCTGAGACAAAATACACAGTAATAAACCACAAAACCAAGCTCCTTTAGGTTATAATGTATAGAAGCTTTTATGAAATTGTTCAATGGCAGAAAACTGGGCCTGGAGAATCTGGAGGACAGTCATGGACAGTGAAATGGCTTAAATTCGACAATTCCTACTTTAAGGTCTTTCTCTGAGAATAATACTAAGAAGTAAGAACTTTGATATTAAATAAGATCTTCATTAAATGACTTATATGATTTGCAGGATATTAAAGAAAGAAAAGATGAAGATCTTCTTGTATTACCCACTGATGCTGCACTATTTGAAGATCCTTCATTCAAAGTACAAAAAAAGAGATTGATTTTAATCCATTTTTTCCATAAGAACTGTTAAAGAATCTGTTTTTGCAGAACCATGCTGAGAAATATGCTGAAGATCAAGCTGCATTCTTCAAGGATTACGCTGAAGCTCATGCTAAACTCAGCAATCTTGGAGCCAAATTTGATCCTCCAGAGGTAAACGAAAGAGAGAAGAACACACATTTCCTTATTTAAAAACTCAAATCTCAAAGCCAATTTTAGTTAATGAATCACTTATATAACTAAACAGGGCATAGTTATTGACAACGTCTCAACGCAAGCAGCTCCAGAAAAGTTCGTAGCTGCTAAGTATTCCACTGGAAAGGTTAGTTTTTTTATACCAAAACACAAGTTTTATAACGAAGTTGTAAAATACATAATATATCTTTGAAATTGTTTTTGTTAACGCTTAAATAAAACTAAAAACTCATATCAAACATTTTAAATATGCTGAAAATTAACAAATAATTGTTTTCTCAAATATAAAATGTGCTGAAAATTAAATTTTAAAAAAGTTAATTGAAAAAATTGTGGAAGTTTGTCGAAATATACACAAGAGTTTTACATATTTATATTGTTTTTTCAATTTTGTAAGATTTCTTGATATATATTAAAAAAAAAATAAAGTGTAAGTGACACAAATTAAAAAAAAATAAAGTGTAAGTGACACAAAAGAGAATATTTTGTTTCAATATAGGGATTATGGTGAAATAAACCCCAAACTATCCCGTTTTGGTGAAAAACTCCAACCTTTAATTTAGTTTTTAAATCTTAACCTTCTCCGATTTGGTTTTTTAACCCCTCCGTCAATCAATCGTCGATTTTCACGAAAGTGTTGTTAGACTCTTGTAATAAAAGGATTAATAATGTTTTTGAGAGTTTGTGTTAATGGCAGACAGAGTTATCTGATTCGATGAAGAAGAAGATAAGAGCAGAGTATGAAGCAATAGGAGGAAGCCCAAATAAGCATTTACCCACTAATTACTTCCTCAACATCATCATTGCTATCACCGTTTTGGTCCTTTTAGGCACTTTACTAGGTAATAACAACACCTCTGATTACTCTGGCTTTTAATCTCTCTTTTTTTTTTAATGTATTTGATTAAAAAATCATAGTATATAATTGAGTATTTATAGACCAACTTGCATTGACTACAAGTTTTATATAAAATTAGTATTTAATTTTTGGAACTATTATAAAATTATTATCATGTTAAAAGTGTATTTGAATCAATGGACACGTCGAGGCACGAATGATAATGACTTTAAAAAAGGTTGATTAGTGTGTTTTAGTTTGAGATTTTATTTAAAAAGGCAGACTTTTGGATTAGGTTAACCATCGTATTTGTTAATTAGTGTTTTTTTAATTATATGTTTATAAGATTGAGATGAACTTATAAAGTAATTAATGGCACGTGAGGTTGTGGACGTGCATGGTCATGGAACTATAACATAAGTGAAATTTGAAAATGATAAAGTACGCCTATAATTATATATTTTATAGAAAACACCTTTATTTATATATATAAAACTGTTTCTTTTCAACAAAAATGAAATATTGTTAGGACTTAGGATTTTTACTTCAAGATATTAATTCATCACTATTAAATCTATTATATATATCCCTACTACTAATTGAATATATTAATTAATTGAGATTAACATTCTACTAACTTTAGTTGTTATGAAAAACATAAGAAACTAATACACTAACTATTTAGTAAGAATTTAAAAAATTTCAAGTTATATAATAAAATAAACATCTAAAAGCATATGAAATAGTCTTAATTGTGAATGAAGAAAAATGTTAGCGTTGGTTGGTATGAAAATGATGTCATACTTTCTTGTTTGGTGTAACAAAAAACATTGATTTTCTATTTACAATAATATCTTATCTTTTTTTTTGGTAAAAAAATATCATATTCAATACTTAATTTAACATCTTAAGGTAAATGGTCAAAGTAAATGGTAAATGGTCAAAGTTATAAAATAGAAATAAGGCAACGCTCACTCTTTTCATCCAAACCTTCGTTTTTCCTAACAAACAAATTCTAATATATAAAATTTGATTCTAATTAATTTAATTAATTACAATTGGACCCAATATTTTGTTTTTCTCACATTCTACATGATTTTTCTTAATAATCATTATGTAAAAGATGATTTGTCCGTCCCATTATAATATATAGTGTTGTAATGATTGTAAATTAACAGCTAATTATTGACCTAAAACAACAATTTTACTTTGTTTCTATATACATAATTTAGAGGTAATTAAATTATAGCAATAACCAATTATGTAACTAAACATGTGTTTAAGTAATTATTAATTTTGGACGATAGAACCCAACAAATTCAAAAGAGTTATTGATTTTGGTGATTTGGGATTTTAGGATAAGGACTAAAGAGTTGCATGTGGATTTATTTGGATTCTCTGAAACCACATTTCTCTCTTTTTTATTTTTTAATTTAATTAATCCTCCCAAATATTGCCTCTTTATTTGTCTCATTATACAAATATATATTTCAATTTTAAATATAAGAAAAACAAACAAACTCATGATTTTCGTTGGAAAAATATTACTGAATAATTGAAATTGGTATCATTGCTTTATAAAAGATGGGTTAATACAATTCATTTAAGTTTTGACATTATTCTTAAAGAAGAAAAAATGAAGATGAAAGGGACAATAAAGCGAATAGTTAATTACATTAAAATGGTAGGAGATGAAATTACTAATAGAAAAAGAGGGGTCATAAGAAATGGACCAATCATAAAAATGTTAGATCCATATAATTATTATATCTTATTTATTTATAACATATAATCCTTTTTTTGTATAATTAATTGAAACAACAATTTTGTCTATGTGTTACAAGAGCTCACTTTTTCTTATTCTGTGTTGTGTGCACAAAAATGGAAACAATTTAATTATTTTTGGAAAAAATTGATTGGGGGCAAAAAGTAACAAATCTTAATTATACATCAAAATTGAATATTTTCTTTTAATGTGGGGACATGAAAATAAATATATTAAAAAAAGTGTCAGAGATGTTCTTGGTCGTTGTCGTCTCTCTCTCTCTGGGTAAATTATGAAGAATTTTCTGAGATTTTAATTAATTTTTTCCTCGTCTCTCCCACTTTCTTCTTGTAATTAAATAACTGTGCAGATCCCGAGCTTTCTTCGCAAATCCATGTCCGTTTGATTTTAGTGAAGCCCCATATTAATCGCAACACGACAAATTTCATTTTCTATTCTCTCTCTCCTCTGTTTTTTTGTCTGCCTGCTTACAAAACTCTGCAGCTATGGATTCTTCTGATTTTCTCTGTCACTCGTGCACGAGTTCTTTCTCCTGCGTTCTTTGCAAGAGTTAATAATAACACTAATTTTAGGGTTCTTTTGATTTTTGCTCTGTTTCTTTGGAAAAAAATTTGTTCAGTTCCTGGAATTTTCCCTCTTGATTTTGTTGATTTTCCCGCCGTTTTGTTTGACTGAAACCCTAGATTTTACTTGAGAGATGAGTGCTGCACGTCAGCATGAGAGTTGATGAAATCGCGTTTGGATTTCTGAGGAGGATTTATCTTGTTGTTGATTGAAATGGGTTGCGGAGGATCGAAGATAGATGATCAACCGCTTGTGATTCTCTGTAGAAAGCGGAAGGAAATGATCAAAGCAGCTTCGCATCACCGTTGTGCTCTCGCCGCCGCTCATCTCGCTTACTTCCAGTCGCTCTGCGACGTCGGCGAAGCTATTCGGCGTTTCGTTGACGAAGAGCTTGTAGTCGGTTCTTCGTCTTCGCCAGGTTCATCAGTTCTTACACTACCGTCTGACGAGGGAAAGCCGCGGAAACATAAGATTACCCCTTCTTCAACATCGATTTCTCATTCGATCATCGAAGAAGGAGAAGAAGAATTAGATGAAGATACGGAGGATTCCCATTTGCATCTATCTTCCGGATCTGAATCAGAATCTGAATCAGAAGCTGGATCTGACTCGCCGGAGGATCATAATCATATCCACATTGATAGCACTCCGGAACAGAAGAAAAAACGCTCACCGGAAACATTTCCCTCCGGTTATCCACCGGATTATCCGCCGGGCTACGCACCGGGTTATCCTCCAGGCTACTCGTCTATGTACCCGTATCCGATCGGAGGTTGGGGATTCAATGGTGGGAATCCAAACACGAACTCAGGTATGTATTTCATGAAGAAATCTGCGCCATCATCTCGACCGGTGATTTTCCAGCCGGAAAATCATCGAGTGGAGAACGCG
>KE150860.1:688954-705657 GCA_000411095.1 Aethionema arabicum
CATGGCAATCGGATCCTGGATCCAGATACTCCGGTTATTCCCCTGTGAATCCTAGTGCTGGATTCTTCGGTTATCCTTCCCCTTCTGGTAATTACTCACAAGTTAATCGAAGATCTCCATCTCCGGCACCTCCATCACCGCCGAACGTTTCTTCATGGGATTTTCTGAATGTATTTGATACCTATGATTACACTAGCGGCCGTGGCCGTTCCTCGAACTACTATCTTTCAGGAAATGCAGGGTTAGCTTCAATCTCAAGCAGCCCTGATTCAAAGGAAGTTAGAGAAAGAGAAGGGATTCCTGAGCTTGAAGAAGTAACAGAAGAAGTGATCAAGCAACCATATAGACGTCCCAAAAGATCAAACCTGGAGAAAGTAAATGAACACATAAACGAGGACGACATTCCTGACCGCCATGAAATTAGGACGAGAAACGTTAACAACAGAGGTTTTGTAGGTGAAAGAACTTCCATGGCAGTACCACTTCCTGAAAGTGCTACTGAAAGCTCTTTTAGTTCAAAGACAATGTCTTCGTTTTCATATAGCGATGAAGATTCTGACATTCACCATGTTAGTAGCGGTGAAGGAAAAAGCAGCACTTATTCAAACGGGCACGAGACGGTTATGACAAGAAGCTCGAGGGAAGTAGAAGATGAGTATAGAACAAAGAAAGAAGTTAGTTTTGAGTTTGAGGATACTACAACTCCCTCTTTTGATGTTGAATCCTCCAAGATAAGTAGCTTGTCCACATTGCCTGGTCATGCCACTAGAGATCTCAGAGAAGCTGTTAAGGAGATCAAGAATGAGTTCGAGGTTGCTTATTCGTGTGGAAAAGAGGTAGCTATGTTGCTTGAAGTCAGCAAATTGCCTTATCAGCATAAAAACAACGGATTTAAAGGTATTGTATCTGACTTTCATCTTCTTTTTGTTTGTGTTTAAGCTTCCACACGCCATGATCATGCATTTAGTTTGCAGTGAAGAATGAATTTAGAGGTTATATGTTTGAAAGTAATGGTGATAGACTTTGGTTTAATGATATTTTTCGCCAATATTTTCTTTCTTTTTGACAAATGTTTGATTTCAGTTATCTTCTCAAGGATCATGTATCTGATTGCACCTTCCACGCGCTCATCACGCGCTCACCCACAACTTTCAATACATTTAACATCTAGGACAATGAAAATGGCGAAATCATATAATGAAAATGATGTTAATGAAACCTACACAGGAAACCTCTCATCTACCTTAGAGAAATTGTATGTTTGGGAAAAGAAACTGTACAAGGAAGTCAAGGTATTGTTACTTTTACTAAATCTCTCTAATGGCGTTTCATGTCTCTTCTAGATTCTTGCATTTTGAGAGAATTCTCACGTTGATTTGATTGCAGGATGAAGAAAGGCTTCGTGCCATTTATGAAGAGAAGTGCAAAACACTTAAGAAAATGGATAGTTATGGAGCAGAGTCCACCAAGATCGATGCAACTCGAGCATCTATCAAGAAACTGCTCACAAAAATCGACATCTGCATAAGATCTGTTGATTCCATTTCCAGAAGAATTCATAAACTTAGAGATGAAGAATTGCAGCCACAGCTCACACAGTTAATTCATGGGTAAGAACTCTTTCTCTACAAAATCTTGTAAGAACACATAAACTTAGCTTTTGCCCTTAGTCTGTATTTCTTGTTCTTGAAGGTTAATAAGAATGTGGAGATCAATGCTTAAGTGTCACCAAAAACAATTCAAAGCAATCATGGAGAGCAAAGTAAGATCTCTAAGAGCAAACACTAACTTCCAAGAATCTGGTTTAAAAGCTGTTCTTGATCTTGAAATGGAGCTTAGAGAATGGTGCATCAGCTTCAACGAGTGGCTTAACTCACAGAAATCATACGTTGAATCTCTAAACGGCTGGCTCTACAGCTTCCTAGATCATAAACCAGAAGCAACCGATGACGGAATTGCCCCTTTCTCCCCCGGCCGAATCGGAGCTCCGGCCATTTTCGTCATCTGCCATGACTGGCAAGAAGCAATGACTAAAATCTCCGGCGAAAACGTAACAAATGCAATGCAAGACTTCGCTTCAAGTCTTCATGAACTATGGGAAAGACAAGATGAAGAACAACAACAGAGGGTAAAAGCGGAATATGTATCGAATGATTTCGAAAAACGTATGAAGAATCTAAGGAAAGTGAAAGAGGAAGAAGAAGAGAGAAGTGTAGTGTCTAAAGGAGTTTCAGATTTAGATGATTTGAAGGTTGATTTGGATTCAATGAAGAAGAAGTTAGCTGAAGAAAGAGGAAGACATAAAGAAACAATAAAGCTTGTGAATAATGCAGCTTCGAATAGTTTAAAAGCTGGTTTAGTTCCAATTTTTGAAGCTTTGAGAAAGTTTAGTGTAGAAGTTGTTAAAACTCATGAGATTGTTAGGCTTTGAGTATCCTTAGGATGGTTTCTTGAGTAGAGAATGTAAATGTGAGACTTCACTGTTTTGCACATTTTTTTTTGAAAGTTTTGTTATAGGGTTTAGGAAAATTGAATAATGTATATAAATTCATATTTATTGGTTGGGATCAAAACAATTAAGGATGTTTTGAAATATTAGCACTTGAAATCAAAACAATTAAGGATGTAATATAGGTGCAAACTTTTAAAAATAAAAGTGGTACATGTTTTTCTTGTGTTTTTAAAATATACATCCGATTATAAGTTTTTACTCACCAAATATTTATATTTTAGAAATATGTCATTTATACTTTAATATTTACTAGATTAATAAGAGAACAAAATAAACCGTAAATAATAATAAAAAAAATATTACGTTAATTTGTTTATGAGAAAAAAAATATTTAAAATTTTATAAAAACTAAAATTTATTATAGTAATCTAACATTTTTCGTATTCAACTCTCTCATATCTATATATTCACAAAAATATATGATTGTAAATCATAAATTCACTTATCGGTTTCAGAAAATAAAATTATCTACCACGATCTATCTTCGTAAATTCAATAACAAAACTTGCAATTTGTAATGTTTATCCAATTTTTATTCTACTAACCATATAGGAAATATTCATTTATTGATTGATCCAACGATAAAGATTACCATGTCGTGGAAGAACTCAAAATTATGGAATGAATTACTCCTAAAATTTGATATAAAAAAATAATTTAAATTCTTATAAATATAATTAAAATTTTATTTGAAATCAAAACAATTAAAGTTATATATAAATCAAAACTTTTAAATATATACAAAATACAAGATATCATGTAATCATAAATTAAACCAATCAAATTATATCATTGATAATATGATTGAATCTTTTTTAACCAATCAAACTTTTTGAGTTTAAAAATTATAAAACAATTTTTTCACAACCATCATCAAATTAAAAAATTTGAATATATTGTGTTAACTACTCCGTGAATTGTACGAACAATTTTATTAATAATATTAAGCGTATGTTAATTACCATTATTTGGATATGTATATATATATCAAAATTTTAGAGGTATATATAATAAAAAAGTTGTTGGTTAAATGGAAATATCAAAAATATTAATAATTATAATTTTATAAGATTTTTTAAAAAACTATTGGTATTTATTAAATTAGAGGTATTATATCGATATAAAAATTTTGAAAAATATCGATAACCATTAAATTAATATAATTTTATTAAAATTTAAAGAAATGGATAGAAATTTCAATAAATATATAAAATTTAGAAGAGTATGAACACAAACAAAAATATGTACATAAATTTTTTTTTAAATTAGTTATTGGTTAAATAAAAAAAGTAAATATGAAAAATATAAATAATCTTAATAATAGTAATTATATATAAATAACATATCAATAATATTAAATTAGATATATTGTTATACGATTTTTTATAAATAATTAAATATTATATACAAAGTACAATATTTTTCATACACGATTGATAGGTTGTTGGTGACGAGTCATTATAATTCATTGTTGAAGATACTAGACATATGGTGGATGAGTTTTGACATGCGATCAATTTAGTGCTCATTTGGTTCCTCATTTGGTTGTTCATTTGGTTTCAGGTAAATAGATCAACCGACTCAAACATGTTACCCCATTTATGAATTGACCCATTTATGAGAGAATTTTGGATGTGGTATGCAGTTTTTTATCTGTCCGAGTGGTGATGATGTGGAGGAATTTGAAGCTTTTATAAAGTACTCTTAAAAGAAATTTGTCTTCCAACCGAAAGGTAAAACTTTTTTAAATTATTTTTTTTCAATTCATTAATTATTTTTGTTTATTTTGGCTGTAATATAAAACGTTTATTTTATATGTTGATATTTACTAGCGAACCTTAAAAAGAATTTGATCATTTAATCATCTATTTTTATTAATAACTTTCAAATATAAATTTTTTTTATCATTTAATCATATTAATTGATTTTTTCTTTGAAATAACTATTATTTTTATTGTTTCTTTATATAATAAATCAGATTATGAATATTTAATCACCAAATACTTTTAAAAAATGTTTATTTTATAATTTAATATTTACTACATAAAAAGAATATATTCTTTAAGTTGTAAATAATTAAAAAATTTCAGATGGATTATAAATTTTGTTAATCTAGCATAGCATGTAAGATCATTCTCGGTCCAAACTAGTGAAGTTTGAGCTTGGAACCATCAAGTAGTATTACAATGTTTAGGACATTTGATATTATAATTTTTAAAGGCCTTTATATATTAAAATTACTTTGGTTCACATGGTTTGTGGTGATCGAAAATAACTGTAGATCGATCCAGTGTTCTTCAACAAAATTCTTCTCTGGCTAAGGTAATATTAATAATGTGTATACTTTACTCCATATTCTGTTAATTAGGTGTGTGTGTGTATATTTGTGAAATTCACCATTAGATCTTGACAAAACCTAAGACTTTCACAAGTTAAACAACCACCAAACTAAAGTTGATTTTTATTTAAAGTCTTCTAAAATAATAAATAACTGATAAAACTTAAACTCAAACCAATAGTTAGTGGATCGTCACTCGTCAAAGACATCTGGGTTTGAGTAATAATGGTTGCATTTTATTTTTGTTAATGAAACCGGTTTGTGGCCAAAATGATAAAAAAAACACTTAAATGAATGTTTTAGTGGAGTGTGGTTCAAAGCTGGCTCAGAAACTTGAAAACAACCGTTGTTCCTTTCAGGTAAAAAATATGAGATTTTAACTCGAAACTAATTGGTAATGAATGTAGTAACCTATGTCTCATATATATTGTTCATTTGTGTTGGTTGCTTCCAATGTAGGATTCTAACATATCCTTTGGTTCATTCATTTCGAAGCGAATCCCAAACTTTTGGATCGGTTATGACAGATCTATGACACCAAGTCACAAACCCGACTTTCAAACTCGAACCAAATCGGTAATAAATAGAGTAATCCATATCTCATATTTATTGCTTAAATTTGTGTTAATCCCTTCCAAAATAAGATTCCAACAACGTCTAAAAGTGTTAGCAACGTTCTTATTTGTTTGTTTATTTGCAGAGTATTGAAGAATTCGAAGATGAGCTTTATGGGAACTTTGTTTTAAAAGAAGCCGAGAGCAATGTTTCATCAGAGTTGAGAAAAAAGCTATACTCAGAATGAACAATGGAAGTTAATGGGTAATTTACAGTCATCATTTTGAGTTCATTTTTGGTTATGGATCATCACTTTTTGGCCTCAAAAGCTTCAATCTTGCTTTAGAGGCATCATTTATAAATTGTTCTAGACATGATCTATCATTAAAACATGTTCTTGACATGAAAATCAAGCCTTCTTTAAATTTTATGCTCCTAGTTTAAGCCAATAAATGACCTGGTGTTTGACCTTTATGTATCTCTAGTTAATTTTTAATTTATAAAATATATTTAAATAAAATTTAAACAAAACATTGTGATTTGTGAGGAAAACAAATACAATGTCACACAGATAGAATTTCGTCAATTTACCATAAAATATGGATTTTACCATAAATTTATGATTAAATTCATTTTCAGAACAAATAAAATATTAATTTAAGACTTGAACAATACTAGATTTTTTTTTGTTTTTAGTATTTTTGTCCTAACTTTTGTATATTGATGTTAATGATCTTAACTTTGAAGTTGTAGGTTTGAAGTAATCTACAATGCCATTAGCATCAAAACACCAAAAGCCTAATCGTTTTTAGCATTAATCAAAATTTGCATCATACATAAATATTGATGGTTTTGTCGTAGTAGTTTGGGACCAAGTCTTTTTAAAATAATCAGTCTTCGTTACTTTCATCTCCTGAAACATGTGCAAACTCATCTCCTTCCATTGTTTCCTGCATAAACAGACAATTCTGAGTATCAGACAGAGAGAAAAGGGAGATTTATGTTGTACATTGGTTTTCAATCTAAGTAGTTCCCAGATCTCTGGACAAGAAAAGAACAAAAATGGAAAATACCTGTTTTTTGTCCCAATCCTTCAGCTTTGGGTTTGCTAGCATGTAATTATCACGTAGAGGAGCCCAAGCAGGAGCTTCATCTTCATGGGAATTTGAATTTCTTTGAGCCTGCAGCATCCAACAGAATCTCATTACTTATATACGAATAATATAGTTTCAATAAACTTTAAACACAATATTAAACCATAATATGAAACCTTAATCCAAAAGTACAATCCAAATTTGGGTTAATTATACTATAATTTCAAGTTTAAACAATCCGGTTATTAAGACTTACGGGTTAAAACCCCGGTTACCAAAATTCAGGGTTTAAAAACCATTTTGATAGTTGAATTTTTGTTCAGCAAACAAGGGTCTAAAAATACCATAATCCATAAACCAATGCAAGACAGAATCCTAACTTGCTTGTATATTTTCACCATAATTGACGAATCAAAGACTCAAAATTATCGAGTTAGAGCATGATATAGGAGAAGGGAGGAAGCCAAACCTTGGTGTCTGTTGTTGATACTTTCCCTAACTCTGAGAAGAATGCGTCTTTTCTTCGCTTCTTTAACACTAAAAAGATGTAACAATAACCAGTTTTGAGTAGGCAAAAAATATGACAGCGGATACAAAAATTGTAGAGAACCTTTCAATAACATAAGCCTAACTCTTCATAATTTAACTAAGTTAGAGACAGAAACAATACAAGAAAGATTCATGCCATATATCAATTTCTAAGCTTACCTTTAGCATCTTTTGACCTTGAAGGATCCAAACCTTTCTGAGCATGTTGAGCCTTGTTTACCTATATGGAAAAACACAAGTTTAGATCAGAAGAATCAAGTAGTTTTCCTGAGAAAACACACTGAGTGGTGAAAAAACCAAAGAGAACCACACAAGAAAAGAATACTCACAGCAGAAAAAAGCTTGACAACTGTGATTCCATGAGTTGATTGAGGAAACCAAGTCAGTAAATTTACAAGAAATGCACCAAAAAGAGAAAGAGAGATAGTTACAGCATTGGCACTATACCTCCTTTGGTAGCAACAACTATAAGAGTCTTTTCATGTGAATCCAAATAGTTTGCAGGTTTAACATGTCCTTTCTCAGCAACCTAAAGCATTGCAGTGAATAATCAAAATCAGAACACAATGCACAAAACCAGAATGAACAAAACCAGAATGAAGATGAAACCAATCAAAATCATACCACATGTTTTGCTTTCTTTGCTTGACCTTTGGCCTTCTTTTCAGCTTCCTCTTCAGCTAGCTTTTGTGCAATAAGATGCTTATGTGCTGATAAAACTGGACCCTGTTATACAACACATGACTCATCCTTCAAAACACTAAACCCTAAATTCCACAGAGATTCAATTTAAGAGTAGATAAGTTACCAATGTATCATCTCCTTTAGTTTTCTTCATGATTGCCTTAAAAGCAGTTCTGAATGCATTGCATCCATCACTAGCAAACTTAGTGATTCCAGATTGAATCTCTCCGCGGTCTTCCCCTTCGGAGTCTTCATTATCTGACTCTTCTTCCTCTTCATATTCACCGTAATCAGGGCCCATGTTTGCATCAGAGAATATCTTCTCACGAATGGTTACCTCTGGTGGTTTAGTAGCTTGATCGTCACCATCATCGTCGGAATTGTAGTCTCGCGCTCTCTTCTGATACAACTTTTTATTCTTCATTGAAACCTTGAACTTCTCAGTTGAATTAGGTAATGTCTTAAACTTCTTCGCCTTAGTACCTTTCTTTGTTCCTACTCTCCTTTTTCTATTGATTTGCTCCGCCACCGCCATGTGACCTTCCTCTCCGGTAGACATGTTTGGTCCGGTAAGAATTAGGGTTTAGGGTTTTAAGAATTGGGAAAAAGTCTGGTTTTTTTAGCAGAGTAGGTCGCTCGAGCCCTTTTAGGGTGAAAATTGGGAAAGGGTCTGGTTTTTGGGATCCTCTGCTACGCGACTACTTAATGATTCACTGTTCTACACTTTATTGGGTCTAGATTTTTAAATGAGCCCAATATATTTATACGCCAAGCCCATTTATTCCTATTAAAGTGCGTACGTGCAAACATTAAACGTACCACATTAAACAGAGAAATGTTTTATTTGTTTTTGTTTTTGACATCAAAAGATTTCAAGTGTTTTATTTTTTACAACATGAAAATCGGATACTTACTATTTTTTTATGATTGTGTTCATATTTTTAAACATAATAATATTTTTTTTACAGAACTATTAAAGATATAATAGTTTTTAATTTTTAAAAACTAAAGATAATAATACAAAATGTTTTTCTTTGATTTTCTAATAGTATCGGGGTTTAATTCAACAAATAGCAAACAAATTGTATTTAATTTTTATTTTAACTAGTGAAACGGTCTTTTGGTCCACACGAGAAAAAAAATCTTGGACGAAATTTTTGATATATTATATATTTTATGTTTGATCCATCAATGACAATTTTCAACTTCAACTAACTTTTTATCGGCTAAAGTGCCCACTATCACGAGTTCGAATTTCTTGGAAGACGATTTTCACCTGCTTCTAGTTGTCGGATCTGAGGTGGTGATTAAGGCCTTTAAGCTTGAATCCCATCCTCGATTAACAAAAAAAACTAACATTTTTGTTCTAATGTTGTCTAAACGGGGAAAACATAAGAAAAAATGAACATTTGTTTTCCTCAAATCAAATTGAACATTTATTCAGGTCACTGTGTTGCCATCTTAGAAAAGAAGAAAATATATTTTAATATATATATTATATATATATATACATACACGCCATAATCTTATTATCTAAAATTGAAAAAAAAAACTCAAATACATATTTTTTTTTATTATGGAACATCCATAATTTTGTAGATAAAGTTATTTGATCAATTTTAAAATTTAAATATAATATAACTAAACTTAAATTAATTTTAAAATATATTGTGATTGATTAGGTATATGTATTTAAAAAGTTATGAATAACTTTATTACTTGTTATGTAGATTTAATACCCAGTTTAGTTTTTCCATGATAACATTATATACCTAATAAGAATATAATAAATAAATAAAATAATATTTTACCTAATAAAAAATTAAAGTTATTAATATTCTTATTAGGTATTACTAATAATGTTGTCATAGAGGTTTAATGAAAATATCAAATATATTAATGCTCAACGGAGGTTATAGAAGTAAATGCCTATAACGTTGACTTAAATTCTTAAAATCCTGTGACGAGGTTCAACCAATGAGAGCTAGCCACGTGTATCTGTGACCACTCACATTTCGCAACTTCAGTGTTGAAAAGTGCCAATAAATATCTTTGTGCGTCTCGCTTTTCCCTAAACACTAGGAATTCATAACTTGTGAGTGAGAGATTAGCGACAATGGCGTTGAAATTCTCTCCGTTGTTTTCGATTCTTTTGTTATCGTTATTCGTTTCTTCTGTTAGATGCGATGAGACGGAGACGGAGACGAAGGAATTCGTGTTGACTCTCGATCACTCTAACTTCACTGAAACCATCAACAAACATGACTTCATCGTCGTCGAGTTCTACGCTCCTTGGTAATCTAGATTATTTATTGCTCTGATGTTTTCTCTTATTCGATAGATCTCTCTGGGCTTATGTGATTCGTGAATCTCAGCTGCTCCCTGTTTGTTTTTATCTGCTTTCTCGTCGTTTTTGGTATTGCATTCGAATGATTTCTACATCTGTCAGATCTTATCTAGTATATAGCTAATCTGTGTTAGTAGGTAGTTGTTTTGTTGGAACTCTTAATTTTGGTTGATTCATCTATGTGGATTGAATGTTCTGGCCCTGGAATACGAGAATTGTTAGGATAATATTTCGGGACAATAATCTGCTTGATTTAACGTCGTCTGTAATTTATGCGCGATTGAATGCATATGGTCTTAAAAACCCCCTTTTGATTTGGTTATCCGATGTATTGTTCCTTTCTTCAGGTGTGGTCACTGCAAGAGCCTTGCTCCTGAGGTACTACATCGGCCTTTTACACAAATTCTTTATGATTTGTGTGTTGTTTTGATGACACCTGGGTGATATTTGCTTGCAGTACGAGAAGGCTGCATCAGAGTTGAGCAGTCATGACCCTCCTCTCGTTCTCGCCAAGATTGATGCCAATGAGGAAGAAAACAAAGGATTGGCAAAGGAGCACAACATTCAAGGTTTCCCCACTCTCAAGATCTTTAGAAATGGAGGAAAATCAGTTCAAGATTACAAGGGACCTCGTGAAGCGGAGGGTATTGTTTCTTATTTGAAAAAGCAAAGTGGCCCTGCTTCAGCTGAAATTAAGTCAGCTGATGTTGCTGCTGAGGTCGTGGGTGACAAGAGTGTTGTTATCGTAAGTGCTTCGAGTGTATTCGTTTGCTTGTTTTCAACTCATCATGCAAAGCAGCCAATAATATCGATTACTGTTGTTTTAGGTTGGGGTGTTCCCTAAATTATCCGGAGAGGAGTTTGATTCATTCATTGCCCTTGCTGAGAAATTGCGTTCTGATTATAATTTCGCTCACACTTTGGATGCCAAGCTCCTTCCTCGTGGAGACTCATCTGTGGCAGGACCTGTTGTAAGGCTATTCAAGCCTTTCGATGAACTTTTTGTTGATTCTAAGGTACAAGGGAACCTTATCATTCTTGTTGATTCTTTATTTGGTTTATGAATCAATGTTGATGATTCTTTATTTGGTTTACGAATTCAGGATTTCAGTGAAGAAGCTTTAGAGAAATTTATCAAAGAATCCACCATTCCTCTTGTTACCATCTTTGACAATGATCCAAACAACCACCCATATGTTGCCAAATTCTTTGACAGCCCTGACACTAAGGTATTTGAAAAAGTTATTTTAGATCTCATTGCCTTACATCCCATCCACTTATGCTACAAAACATAGACGTATCTGTGTATGTTGCATGTGAATTATTGAAGTAATTTTGTTTATGCTTGAAATTCAAATCTTCCCCTTCACAAAAATTCATGGATGCATAGTTTTGGCTATTGAAATACTTGTAAAACCATGAAATTCAGTAAAAACATCATCGTAATTGCTATAATCTGCATATGCCCTATCCTTAGAACTGAATTCAAAGACCATTTGTTCTGTTCTGGTTTGGTTTGACATTATGTTTAAGATTCAAGTTTTCTATGACTTGCTGGTTATCTTAGGTAGTAATACTCTATATTTCAGGTAATGATGTTTGTTAACTTCACCGGAGAAGAATCTGATTCTCTAAAATCAAAGTACCGTGAAGTTGCTACATCCTACAAGGGACAAGGTCTTGGCTTCCTTCTTGGTGATTCTGAGAGCGGCGAACGCGCCTTCGAGGTTACTATACTCATCATCACATCTCTCTCAATCTTTTTGTTATATACTTTTACATATATCTAAACAGTTTCTTCATTTCCTGTATTTGAAAAAAACAGTACTTTGGAGTCCAAACGAGCCAAGTTCCTCTCATCCTTATCCAAGCTGCTGATGGCAAGAAATATTTGAAATCTAACGTTGAATCTGCCCAAATTGAATCGTGGTTAAAGGACTTCAAGGTTCATTCTCTTAGCCATATATTCACACAAGTTTTATGTGACGTTAAAATCCATGTTTATAACATATAATAATAACCAAATATCATGTGTTCAGGACGGTAAAGTCGCTGTTCACAAAAAAACTCAACCTATTCCAACCGAGAACAACGAGCCTGTCAAGGTTGTTGTAGCCGATAGCTTAGACGACGTAGTTTTCAAATCTGGAAAGAATGGTGAGTACATGGTAAAAAAAAACCACGAATTTTACCGATTTGGTGTAAAAACCTGTCCAATTTTAAAACCGGTTTTTTAGACCCTAAATTTTGATAACCAGAGTTTTCTTTAAACGCTTTACCGGTGTTTTTTAAACTCTAAACCATAATATCCAGGTTTCTTTAATCAAAATCTCAAATTTAAACTTGATTTATAGTATAACTAATCTAAATTTTTGATTATATATTTTGATAAATTTTGAAATTATAGTTTAATTAGTTTAAAAATTCCGGTAAAGTTTAAAAATCTCGTCTATCAAATTTCATGGTCTAAAAGTCATTTTTAAAGTAGAGGATTATTTCACCAAATTGGCAAAATTCAACGTTTACTGGGTTCGTTATTCTTCAAACTCTATTCACAAGAAATATATCAGTTATATATGTATTATATAATTTATGTCCTATCTTCTGTTTTGTGAAGTCTTGCTTGAATTCTACGCACCTTGGTGTGGATACTGCAAAACTATTGCTCCAATCTTAGACGAAGTAGCTGTATCGTACGAAACCGACCCAACTGTGCTCATAGCAAAGCTAGTAAGCTTCTTTTTTTGTAGTTAAATCTTATTACATGATGGTTCAGTTTGGTTTTAACAATTTTCTCTTTGTGCCCCAGGACGCAACCGCAAATGATATCCCAAGTGAAACCTTTGACGTGAAAGGCTTCCCAACCATCTACTTCAAGTCAGCAAGTGGAAAGATTGTGTCGTACGAAGGAACAAGAACAAAAGAAGACTTCATAAGTTTCATTGAAAAAAACAGAGACGACAAAAACAACACAACTTCTCAGATCGATGAACCCAAGAAAACCGAAGACGAAGACACTCCAGCAAAGGATGAACTATAGAAAGTGTCTAGTTTTTATGTCTTAATTTGAGCATCACCAATTTCTTTGGAACCTTTTTCTTTTAAATTATAGGATCTTCGGGTTTTGTTTTTTTTTTGTTTCCTTTTTTTTTTTTCCTTAGAACTCGAAATCTTTTAATAAAACTAATAAATTTCGATTTACGTAGCCTAATCAATATATGTGCATCAAAGAGAGACTCAAGTAATATAATATTATTATTTATTTAATTTTTCATTTTTGTTTTTTTATTATATATATTTTTATTTGGACCAATGATAATATGACAAATATTTAATGGGTCTCTCACAAAGTTATTATTGATCTAAGATTCATATAATAAATTCTCACAAGTTTTTAATTAAAATATTTTTATTTTATTATTTTAATATATTTTAATAGTGAGAGACTTGTTGAAAGAACCTTTATGCATGTGGTGATGACCAAAATGTTTTATATTGATTTGATGTAAAATTAGGAAAATGATTTATAAAGTTTATTTGATTTTTGAAAATATATTTTCGAATTTCAAATTTAATTTAGAGTTATTCATATTTAATATTTCTAAAAGTTTGTTCTTTATTTTTTTCGTCAATTTGGATCATAAATCCGATCTAATAGATAAATTGTTTGTACAAACCGCAACATAATAGAAAAAAATATATATATTTTCTTCTCCAAGATTCCAAAAAGCTTGGGAGGAAGTCACTTAAAACAATACCTAACCCCTCGTGTAGGTTTAAGAAATAAATATTCTAAAATATTGACAAACCATTTTTTTTTGACACATGGCAGAAAATAATCTAAAATGATTTTTCAACATACTTACTTTTCTATTGTAGAAAATGACCTAATCTTTTTCCTTATATATATAGTTGTTGCTATTTTACTCTAGATTTGGAGTTGATTCATGGGAACTGGCTAAAAAAAATCTATATTTTTACGAATTGTGAAATTGAGATACTCCAAAAACGAATTAAATCCTCGATATATTAAAGATAGTTAGTTTAATTTTCAATTTTTTAAATGTGATAAATTATTACTTCCGACATTATCGTTTGTTAAAATTAATTAACGTGATTATTTTTATCGTTATATAATAAACACGTAGACCAACACCTGGGTTAAAAAATACCACATCATTAAAGCAAAAATCAGTCGTTTTGAAACAAAACATAAATGTAAAAAATTCATTTTTAGAGGATATTAGAGAGAGTATTAAATAAATAAAGAAACGCATACAAATTTACAAATTTAGATAAACCAAATACCTACAAGAACAAGGTAGTCTAGAGGTAAAATGATTCATCTGATATTCCACGTATCAGATTCGAATCCACTATATTACAGTTTGTACAACAATTTGTCTATTAAATCATATTTATATCCTAAATTAATGTAACAAAAAAACAAAAGCCAAATTTTATTCAATGTCTATTTAATGTCAAATTTTGTAATAAGGCTATATTTAATGTCTTTTAGACAAAGACAATAAATAAATGGGGTGTATGACTGACTTATAGATTGTCAGCAGCCGTTGGCCACTTGTGCAACGCAATCACCATTCATTCTAACCACTTTTTGTTGGGTCAAAATCAAAAGTAACAACACGTTTTAATCGTGGGCTATAAATATTAAATACTAGACGTACATATATATATCGATTAGGTTTGAATCATTAAGTTTCATGATATTTATATTCAAATATATGGTTATATTTTCGTTTTGTGTATTCAAATAAGAAAATTTTCAAAAGTAGATTAATTCAAAAAAAAAGAATTCAAAACTACACTCATTGATTTTATGTTTCAAAATTACAATTCTTTCGAAGTGTTGATGGACAAAATCATCTTCAATTTTTAGAAAAAATTATAGTAGGGAAGATATAGTCAAATTAAAATTAATATAAATTATCAATAAGCATGTATTTTTTAAAGAAATAAAATACATAGAATAGTTTAATTTTGAAAAAAAAAACTTTGAAATAGCGTGTTTTAAAAATTTATCATCAAATTAACTAGAGAAATTACAAATATATATATATATATATATACACCAGCAAAAAAAAACAAAAATATTCAAAATAAATAATATTTTTTTCATAATCGTTATCTAACTCAATTAGACATCAATACAATGTTACACATATTTCATATATTCATTCTTTTTTTATATCGTTATTCTTATATATAGTTTTAATAACAACATATGAATTGATTGTAATCGGTAGAGATGTCAATCGAGCTAACTCTAACTTGACTTGACTCATATGACACCTAAAAGATCTTAAATATATAAAATATATATATATATATATATATAAATCACATAGAAAATGATCTTGAAACAATACATATTAGAATATTGAGTTAAAATAACAAACTACATTTTTAATAATATTTTCCGAAACGGAAGCGGAAAGTCAATCAAATTCTTACGTTTTTATGTAATTTATATATTTTTATACATTTAGATCTTTTAGGTGTCACATGAGTCAAGTCAAATTAGAGTAGCCCGATTGATATCTCTACCGACTACAATCCATTCATATATTGTTATTAACAATATATATAAAAATAACTATAAAAAAATGAAAATATGAAAATTGTGTAATATTGTATTGATATCTAATTGAGTTAGATAACGATTACGAAAAAAGTAATATTTACATTATATAAATATATAAATTTTTTTTTGAGATTAGGTGAACTTTTATCTTAATGTTACATTATATAAATATAATATATATATATATATATATATATATACGCTTCCAACACAAATCCATTGCCTAAAGTAAAAAAAACGTTTCTATGTTTCTAAATGCTTCTGCTTTTATGTAACCTCTTTTAATTTTATGCAGCTTAGATTACACAATAATATACTTAATTACCATGAGCTGATGGAAGTAGTAGGTAGGGATGACACAAACTATTTTTTTAATCTTTTTATTTTTTTTATTAATATTTTTGTGGGGTGCATCCATTTAGACAGGAGAGGTACATCCATTTATTTTTGAAAAAGACATAACTTAAATTTTAAATTTTAATTTTTTTTGGAGTTTAAATTTTAATTTCACTGGTATTTCCATATTTTTCTTTTATTAATTACTATTTCTATATTTCAAAAATATTTATAGAAAGAAAATTCAATTAAGTAAACATAAATAATTATTAATATCATATCTTTAAAATAACTTTAAATTTTAACTATTATTTTTAAAATTAAAAAATTAGGGTTTTTCACGATTTCTATTTTTCTATTCATAAATGTAATTTGTACTTTTTTTGTTTACATTATTTAAGTTATTTCAGTAGTCATATATAACTTTGTATTACTAAATATTATTATGATAATAATTTATAGTTTTATTATGAAAATACGAATTATGAAAAGATTTTTATAAAGAAAAAATATTTGAATTGTTTTATGGTAATATTTGTAGTGTCAAACTATTATAAAATCATCTATATATAAATTCAAACTTTATTTTTTTAATTTATTTTCTGTTTTTCCTAGTCGTTTGATCTTAAATTGTAAAAAATAATATATATATATATATATATAATGTATATATACATACACTA
>KE150860.1:731114-744148 GCA_000411095.1 Aethionema arabicum
TTATTTGTGCAATTCAATTACACCATATGAATAAGCAAAACAAATGATTTCACAACGAGCAAAACCTGAATCAAAAGCTAATTCCTCGAGTTGAGGAAAAGATCTCTCTTTAGAGAAGACATAAATGTATGCAACAAAATGATAAAATGTTTTTTTTTTTATTATTGCGGTTTTATGTTTTTTTATAACCACAAGGTTCCGGGTCTTGGCCCGGCAGCTAAAATATGTGAATAAGTCACTTCTCTAAATCTAAGACTTGAACTTGGGACCTCAGACACATACCACCACGAAAACCTTACTAAACGAGCTATCATTTAAATTATATATAAATAGATTTAATGCATATGAAAACTACACATATGTAATAATATGAAAGTGTTAAGAATAAATATGTTTGAGTTACATAGGAGTTGTCATTTGAAACATTGTATATTTTTGTAATTATGGTTACCGTAATAAATGTAATTGTATAATAAAATTATCAAATAAAACATAATAAATTGTCAAACACTACAAAAACAAAATTTCGTAAATGTGAAACTCATTTGGTAAATATGAAAGTTACAACTTTTAAAATCTCTAAAGTATTGTACTTATAACTATAATGTTATTAGATATTTTCTTTTTACCGAAGACAATAGTCACAAAATTTATGTTTATTTTGTTATCGTCAAAATTTATTATTCATTGAGTTGGTAAAGGTATTTGTTTAATTTACATAAGAGTTGTCATTTGAAACATTGTGTATTTTGCTAAATTTATTATATCAAAATAAATCTTATTTTACTCCGTCATAATAATGGTTACAATTAATGTAATTATATAATAAAATGACACAAATTAAACATAATAAAATATCAAACACTTAGCCAATTCAAACCATATTCAATTAATTTAAAAAAAATACACCAATGTATGCATGTGTACAAAACACTTAGCCATTTTCATGAAAGTAAGTAAACATACATATTTAACCTGTAAAAAAAAAGCCTCTCGTAAATGTGAAACTCATTTGGTAAATATGAAAGTTACAACTTTTAAGTTACTTAAAACTATAATGTTATTAGAAGTATTTTTTTACCGTTCTAGAGATAATGATAAATTTTATGTTTGTTTTGTTATCGTTTAAATATATTTGTTGACCGAATAATAGATAAATGAACATGTCGAAAGATAAAACTTGTGAACAACTATAATAAATTTTAAGTTTTTGTAATGAAAAATGAATAAATAAATGTCAATAATTATTTTTATTTAATTATACTTTTTTTAACATTACTTTGGATCATAAATGTGATTTAATAGACAAATTTATGCATCTAATGCAGTAGCGTGAGTTTGAATCTATAATCAAGATCTAATTAATCATAAAATACTTTTTCTTAACATCTATACATTTATTATTATTTTAATCATAAAGTACTTTTTTAAGATCAGATCTATATTGAAGATGCTCTTACATCTGTATAACTATAAAGTTCCCCACTAACTACATTATAATATTATATAAACATCACATAGTTTTATAACACATGTTGATATTATCATATTACTAAAATTAATGTGAGATTTTTTTTTGTTAAAAAAATAATCTCCCTATAAAACCACACTTAACTATCAACGTTAAAACAAACCAATCATCTCTTTCCAAAGAAAAAAAAATGTCAAACCATCTTCAATTTCCCTTAACCAATTCCTCTAAACCGGAATTAACCGAAATTAACCCAAAAACAGTGAGTTTGCAAGCAGAGAATATCGTAAACTCCATAGCTTTCCCAATGGTTTTCAAAGCAGCTTTAGAGCTTGGAGTTATCGACACAATCGCTGCAGCAGATGACGCCACGTGGCTCTCACCTTCTGAGATAGCTCTTCGTCTCCCAACCAAACCCAATAACCCGGAGGCACCGGTTTTACTAGACCGGATGCTCCGTTTACTCGTTAGCCACTCTATCTTAAAGTACCGTGTTGTTGAAACCGGTAAAACCGGTAAAACCGGTAAAACCGGTCAAACCGGTCAAACCGAGAGAGTATATGCAATCGAACCGGTTTGCAAATTTTTCTTGAAAGATGATTATGGTTCAGGTTCTCTTGTGTCTCTTTTCATGTTGCTCCAAACTCGAGTCTTTTTCGAGACTTGGTACGTGTTACATTAATTTATCTCATAACCATATAATAAAACCGATTTATAACAAAATGTTTTATATATTCCAACGTTTTAGAAAATTCACATATATCAAGAAATATTCAATAAATAACTAAATATTATTTTTATTATTTGGTAACTGAAATTTTTATCAATTAACGTTAAATTCCGAATAAATTATAATTTAAAATATTATAAATACGATTAATCACCAAAAATATCTCCAACTAATTATTAAATGTATATTTTTGTATTAATTAACCGTTGAAGATTTGTTACAGGACGAATCTGAAGGATTTAGTTTTAGAAGGTAAAGATGCATTTGAATCTGCACATGGTTTGAGACTCTTTGAATACATTGCTTCTGATGAACCATTTGCTGACGTCTTTAACCGGGCAATGTCGGAACCTTCTAATTTGGTAATGAAGAAGGTTCTAGAAGTTTATAAAAGATTCGAAGATGTGAACACTTTAGTTGATGTCGGAGGAGGAAATGGTACTGTTTTAAGTTTTGTTACTTCAAAGTATCCTAATATTAAAGGCATTAATTTTGACTTACCTCAAGTTATAGTCCACGCTCCTAATTATTCAGGTATATTTTTTTTTAAAATAAAATTAATCATTTTTTTAATTTTCGTAACTATATTATAAAACTATAGATCATTTGTTTTTATAAATATTGACTACAGGAGTGGAACATGTTTCTGGTGATATGTTTATAGAGATTCCAAAGGGAGATGCTATTTTTATGAAAGTAAGTTATATATAAATATTTAAATTAAATATTATTATATTTTGTTATTTACTAAATAATATGTTTAAATTATTGATAGTGGATACTACATGATTGGACGGACGAAAAATGTGTAACAATTTTACAAAATTGCTGGAAGAGTCTTCCAAAAAATGGGAAAATAATAGTTGTTGATATGGTAACGCCGGTCCAACCAAAGAATGGTGATATTTCTTCTAATATTGTCCTTGGTATGGATATGTTAATGTTAACACAATGTTCAGGTGGTAAAGAAAGATCTATTTCTGAACTTAAAACATTAGCTTTTGATTCTGGTTTCGTTCATTGTGAAATCATATGTTCTGTCTATTCATATTCTGTAATTGAATTTCACAAATAGATTTATGCATATAAAAACTATATATATGCAAAATAAATGAAATGTAACATTGTTTTTTATCGATTGGTGTTTATGAATTTATGAATTCGTTTGTTTAAGAGTTTATTGTATTTTGTAGAATTAATTATATTGGAGTAAGTCTTGTAATACTATATGATTAATTACAATTATTTTAATGTCATAATAACATGATAAAATTACTAAAATAAAACATAATATATTATTAAAACAATATAAAAAAAGATTCATAAAGTTTGTGTGTTATACATGTGAAGCTCATTTGGTAAATATGAAAGTTACAACTTTTAACATCACTAAATCATTGTACTTAAAACTATAATGTTGTTAAACATGTTATTTTTACCGTTTTATTGATAGTCACAAAATTTATGTTTGTTTTGTTATCGTCAAACATTTTATTAATAGTCACAAAATCTATTAATAAAGACTATAAAAAAAAAAATTTTTTAAAAATCTTATGGAAGATGAATTAATAAATGTCAATAATTAATTTTATTTAGATAAGAGTTTTAAAGAAGAATGGAAAAAACAAATACAGTACATTATAATTCTTTAAAATAATTTAAGTGATGACATTTTTTAAATTTAAGTTAAAAAGAAAATAAATAATTACATGTTAGTTGCATTTGTCACCCGGTAGCTAAAGGTTACATCATACATCCCATCTCGGTGTATAGTTTTCTCCACTAACTACATTATATCAACTATTAACATCACATGGTTTCATAACACAAGTTGATAATATTAACATAATATAATATCATAAAGTAATTTGACATTTTTTTTGTTTAAAAAATAATTTGAGATTTCTCCCTATAAAATCACACTTAAGTATCAAAGTTAAAACAAACCAATCATCTCTTACCAAAGAAAACAAAAATGTCGAACCATCTTCAATTACCCTTAACCAATTCCTCTAAACCGGAATTAACCGAAAGTGACCCAAAATCAGTGAGTTTGCAAGCAGAGAGTATCATGAACTCCATAGCTTTTCCAATGGTTTTCAAAGCAGCCTTAGAGCTTGGCGTCTTCGATACAATCGCCGCAGCAGATGACGCCACGTGGCTCTCATCTTCCGAGATAGCGCTTCGTCTCCCAACCAAACCCAATAACCCGAACGCACCGGTTTTACTAGACCGGATGCTCCGTTTTCTCGTTAGCCATTCGATCTTTAAGTGCCGTGTTGTTGAAACCGGTCAAACCGGCCAAACTGGTCAAACCGGTCAAACCGGTCAAACCAATATGGTATATGCAATCGAACCGGTTTGCAAATATTTCTTAAAAGATAATAACGGTTCCGGTTGCGGTTCCGATTCTCATGTGTCTTCCTTCATGATGCTACATAACCAAGTATTTTTGAAGACCTGGTAAGTTTACCTTAACCAATCAATAACCGGTTTAATTAAACCGGTTAAATTAAATAACAACAAAATGTTTTATATACTTAACAATTGAAGATTTTCTAAATAGGATACATCTGAAGGATGTGGTTTTAGAAGGTAAAGATGCGTTTGAATCAGCACATGGTATGAGACTCTTTGAACACATTGCTTCTGATGAACAATTCGCTGAGGTTTTTAACTTGGGGATGTCGGAATCTTCTACATGGATTATGAAGAAGGTTCTAGAAGTTTACAAAGGATTCGAAGATGTGAACACTTTAGTTGATGTTGGAGGAGGGATTGGTACTGTTTTAAGTTTAATTACTTCAAAATATTCTCATATTAAAGGCATTAATTTTGACTTACCACAAGTTATAGTCCATGCTCCTCATTATCCAGGTACATTTTTTTATTTATAAAATTAATCATGGGACAATTAGTTAAATGCACTTTAGAAGATGTGTTTTTGGTATATACACATTTGTAGCTTATTTTTTTGTTTTATACACTCGTTTATAACATCGTATAACATCTTATATTAGTAAATATAAAGTATAATATCTCATACATTTTGTTATAAGAAATTATATGATACCTTATAACATTTTATAACACGATTGAGTGTATAAAACAAAAATAGAGTGTGTGAAAGTATAATTCACACAAATTCTCATTAATCATTCTTTAATTTTCGTAACTATATTATAAAACTAATGATATCAATATTGGTTACAGGAGTGGAACATGTTTCTGGTGATATGTTTAAAGAGATTCCAAAAGGAGATGCCATTTTCATGAAAGTAAGTGATATATAAATATCTAAATTAGATATAATTATATTTTTGTTATTTACTAAATAATATGTTTAATTTATTGGTAGTGGATATTACATGATTGGACGGACGAAAAGTGTGTAAAAATATTACAAAATTACTGGAAAAGTCTTCTAGAAAAAGGTAAAGTAATAATTGTAGATATGATAACGCCGGTCCAACAAAGAGTGGTGATATTTCGTCTAATATTGTGCTTAGTATGGATATGTTAATGTTAACACAATATTCAGGTGGTAAAGAAAGATCTATTTCTGAACTTAAAACATTAGCTTTTGATTCTGGTTTTATTCATTGTGAAATTATTTGTTCTGTTTATTCATATTCTGTAATTGAAGTTCATAAATAGATTTATGCATATGCAAATTATATGTACGTAGAAATAAACAAACTGTGATATTTTGTGATATTGTTTTTATCAGTTGGTGTCTATCAATTTTAATAATATGAAGAATTTGTTTTGCTTAAGAGTGCATTCTATATTGTGCAGAATTAATTATATTGGAATAAGTTTTGTAATATTATCATAATTATGATCACAATTATTTTAAAAGAAATTACCTAAAATATAATAATTTATGAGGTTTCTAATGTTTGAATTATGACATTTTTAAAAATTCCTTTTTAATGATATAATAACAAATAACATTTAAATATAATATATTACTAAACACTACAAAAAAAAGTTTCATAAACTTTGTAGCGTTTTACATATGAAACTCATTTGGTAAATATGAATATTAGAACTTTAACGTTAGGGAGAAAAGTCTTCGGAGAGAGAATAAAGCGAAGAACGGAGAAAGTGGTTGGTGACTGGAAAAAGTAGGTAGGGTATGCCGGCAGGCGCTGGGCCAGCCGGGACCATAGTAATGGAACCCACCAACCAAGATGCCAACTTCATTAAAGAAGGAATCGACTCCACTACTCCTTTGCACGAAGATTATTCACAAGTACAAGTAAAAAACGGAGCCGTAGGAAAAATACACGAAACAGAGACACAAAACTTGGAGACCGGAAAAAATCAAGAAACAACGATTCAAGAGGACATTCACTCTCACTCGGACAACAAAGCTGCAGAACCAGAACAAACTCAAAAATGGGCGACAAGGTTTAAATCGTCGCTTAGGAATTTAAAGAAAATGGCAGAACCAACATATAGAGAAAACGGAATTCCAGTAGTACGTGCCCCTGAATCAGTCCTTCTCAAAGCGTCTGAAACTTGGTCAGGATACATCGTCGCTAACTTCACCACCGGAGACGCTCCCCCTCCGGCGAAGGTTTACTCAGATCTGAACCCTTTATGGGGTAAATTTGGAGACATTTTAGTTCATAAACAGTCTATAGACTCTCTGCTCATCTACATACCTACAAAATCAACTCGGGAATGGGTTCTACAAGTTGGATATTGGCAATCTGATAATTGCTCGTTTACTGTAACTGAATGGACACCGTCGGGTTCCTTCATAAAGGAAGAGCTAACTTCAGCGCCTGTGTGGGTCAAACTCTCTAATATACCATCGGACCTCTATTCGTTAGACGGAATCAGCCTTATAGCCAGCGCTATTGGAGAGCCTCTCCACACAGAAAAATCTCGGCTGAGCAGAATATTCAATGGGGAAGCAAGAGTTAAAGTTGAGATCTCTCTCGCTAAACAAGTACCTGAGGTTATAGAAGTGGAGGACAAATTCGGTGACGTTGTCACAGTGGACGCCTTCTACCCCCGTCTTCCACCGCAATGTGAGCAATGCAATAAGTATGGACACCTTAAGCATAGATGTCCACTTAACAGAGGACGTAAGCAAGGTGTAGAGAATAAGGTCCACAAGAAGGAACAAATACCAGCAATTACCAATACTCTTCCTCAACTTGTGGAGGTTCTGGCTCCGTGCAAAAATCAAGCTGAAAAACCAAATGAGACCACAAACGGAAGATCAGCACCACGGAAGGAAAACAATCAAGATGTAGGCAAGGATACAGTACCGGTAACACATAACTCCGCAGGTGTCGTGAGTATTCCGTCTACCTCCCCAGTCCAGAATCATCAAGCTCAAGCCACATCACCGTTGCTGGAAATCAGTAATTCATCTACCGAATCTGTTAATTGCTCAACAAGCAGCAAAAAGCTCCGGCGGAGAAGTGCGCCACCAAGACCAACTCAAAGAGAATGGAAAGCAAAGGCTTTAGCCCTCGCTCTCGTGAATGAAGAGTTGACACCAACAACGGTTTCAGTCCTCCATCAAACAGACCAGAATCAAAAAACAAATGCAGAAAATGAGGAAAGAGTAGCCTCCCAATCTACGGAAGAAGGCGAGATAATAGCATCAGCACAACAACGGATGCGTCAAAGATCACTCTCTCCAATCATCAAAGTTCAGGCATCAGAATCAACCGCTACAAACCAAAACTCAGGACGCAAGGCAAAAAAGAATAGAAAGAAAACCAAAGCAAAGAAATCACCATTTATCTTCACGGATTATTCCTCTTCTTCGGAGAGAGGACGATCTCCAAGGAAGAAAAAGCACTCTCAGAATTAAGAGGCGACGACCTTCAACTTTTGCTCATACATATATCTATATATATTAATGCAGTCAACCATTTTTTGTTGGAATGTTCGAGGGCTCAATAATTTAGGGAGAAGAAACGAAGTTAAAAGTTGGATACGACAAATTAAACCGCTAATTGGCGCTTTTATAGAGACTCATGTGCAAGATGCGAACTCTATAAGGATCATGAATGACATTTTACCAGGCTGGAGAATGGATGCTAATTATGGAATCTCCACAAATGGCAGAATTTGGGTGGTATGGGATCCGGCGCTTTCGGTAGTTGTTTATGCAAAAGACGATCAAAAGATGATTTGTGGAGTCAGAGATGTTAATACAGGGGATTCGTATTGTCTAGTGTTTGTGTACGCTAACAACGAAACGGGACCCAGATATCGGTTATGGCAGGAATTAATTGACCTAGCTAGAGATGAACGACTCAAAGATCATCCATGGGCTATTCTAGGTGATTTTAACCAAACATTAGGATTTCAGGAACAAAGCTCCAGTGAGATCTGGTAGTCAAGGGATGCAGGGAATGAGAGCGTTTCAGAATTGTGTCACCCTCTCCAATCTATTTGACCTTCCGTTTCGAGGGACTCCGTATACATGGACAAATAGACAGGAGAGAAACCCCATTGCTCGCAAACTCGATAGAGTACTCATCACCGAGAACTGGCTGCTTGCTTTTCCTCAATCTAACGCATTATTCGAAGCTGCAGGAGGATCAGATCATGATCGCTGCGTAGTGTCACTCAGGGACAATCATCATCGACCCAAATCTTTTTTCAAGTATTTCTCGTTCATTGCTGACCATCCAAAGTTTCAGGAGAAAATTCAACAAGTATGGACAGAGCAAGAAGTGCAGGGTACTGATATGTACAAGTTTTGTCAGCGGATGAAATCAGTTAAACAAGTATGTCGTGAGCTTACCAACCAGAACTTTGGTAACATTACAAAGCGTACAGATGCAGCGAGACAAGCACTGATTCAATCTCAAAACCTTAGTCTCACGACTCCTTCAGCTGCATTATTTGCACAGGAAACAGAGAAACGTCAAGCTTGGCAGAAATTAGCAAAAGCAGAGGAATCTTATTATATGCAGAAATCGCGTGTACAATGGTTGAAGTGCGGGGACCAGAACACTAAGTTCTTTCATAGAGCTGTAGTAGCAAGACAAGCAAAGAGGAGAATTACTTCCTTGTTGAACGAGAACGGTGAACGTATATCTTCTCAGCCAGGTATACACGACCTAGTCCTACAGTACTACACGGATTTCTTAGGCAGCAGGAATCAAGAGTGTACTCCCTATTCTGTTCGGGATATTCAGGCTTTTCAACCATATCGATGCAACACAGAACTAAAATCGCGCCTCTCTCAAGTGCCGTCTCCAGAGGAAATCAAGGATATAGTGTTTAGCATGCCAAAACACAAAGCACCAGGACCTGATGGTTTCTCGGTCAAATTTTACACTCAAACATTGGCTATTACGGGAGAAGATCTAGTTAAAGCGGTCCAAGAGTTTTTCATCAATGGGAAGCTACTCAGACAGGTCAATGCTACAGTGATATCTCTGATTCCAAAGGTCAGCGGTGCTGAATCACTTGGTGAATTTAGGCCTATCTCTTGTTGTAACACCTTGTACAAGCTTATTTCTAAGATCTTAGCTCGACGGTTGAGCCAAGTAATAGTCGACTTAGTACAGCACAATCAAACCGGGTTCCTCAAGGGTCGGTCTATATCTGAGAATGTTCTTCTTGCGGCTGAACTCGTTTCCCAGTTTCACAAAACCTCAACCACCAAAAGAGGGTGCCTCAAGGTTGACCTAGCCAAGGCGTATGATAATGTTGATTGGGAGTATTTACTCAACACCCTTCGGGCAATTAAGCTACCAGATTGCTTTATTCGGTGGATTCGAGAGTGTATAACTACTCCAACATACTCTATTAACATTAATGGTGAATTGGTTGGTTATTTCGCAGGTAAGAAAGGGCTGCGACAAGGTGATCCACTCTCATCTTACCTCTTCGTTCTTGCGCTGGATTTATTATCAAAGAAGCTTGATAGTGCAGAAAGGGCTGGGAAATTCCGAGTACATCCCCAATGTCGGGAACCGTTGGTCACTCACTTAGCTTTTGCCGATGATTTGCTTGTATTTTTCGACGGGACAGAATCCTCACTCAAAGGGGTCCTCGAGGTTTTTCGTCACTTCTACCTCGGCTCAGGTCTAAAGATGAGCAGCCACAAATCAACACTTTATCTAGATGGCAATAATCTAACACACTTGACAAGTATGGCTACTCAGTATGGTCTTCAGCACGGAACACTCCCGGTCAGATATCTAGGGCTACCATTGATAACTCAGAAACTTAGGAGGAACGAGTATGGTATCTTAACTGACCGACTGCGACAACGCATAAATTCTTGGCTGGCTAGACACTTATCATTTGCAGGACGCCTACAATTAATTCGTTCAGTACTTAATAGCACGATTAATTTCTGGATTTCGGTGTTTATGTTACCTCGACAATGCCTCACGGAAATCGAGAGTATGTGCTCTGCATTTCTATGGTCTGGTTCATCATCGTCCGCAAGAGGAGCTAAGATTGCTTGGAAGACTTGCTGTACACCAAAATCAAAGGGTGGTTTGGGACTGAAGGATCTGCGTACTTGGAACCAAATTTTTGGTCTTAAGCTTATTTGGAAACTCCACTGCAAAAATCACTCGCTCTGGGCTGACTGGACAAAAACGAATCTGCTCAAAAAAGGATTTTGGTTATCAAATGTCAAGAATCAAGGAAGCTGGGTTTGGAAACAGATTATGAAGCACCGCCAAATAGCTAAATCTTTTCTTACTTGCCATATTAATTCTGGTGAAAATGCACTCTTTTGGCTTGACAATTGGACAGGTAAAGGAGCACTGATTGATCTCGTCGGATCCAACGGTCCCTTGACAACCGGCATTACAATTCAGTCGACGGTTAAACTAGCTTCAACCAATGGAGAATGGAGATTATCACGAAGACGCAGCCCTCTTATCACACTACTCCGAAGCATCATTCCACTCCAACCGCCATCAATGGTCACACGTGAGAGGGATGAATACGGCTGGAGTAATACGGCATCCTCATCATCATCTATATTTTCGACGAAGTCAACTTGGAAGCTGCTTGTACAAGACTCTCAGGATCGTTTAGAGTGGACATCTGCAGTTTGGTTTAAAGGGAATATTCCAAAGCATGCATTTACTTCATGGGTTGCAGCATGGGGACGGTTACCAACTCGAGTTAGGCTTAGAGCTTGGGGATTAAATGTGGTATCTCATTGTGTTCTTTGCAGTGTAGGAAACGAGTCGCACAATCATCTGTTCGTTACTTGTATCTTCACGAAGGAGCTATGGAGGATCCTTTTAAACAACCAGGGACCGCATCAATTCGACTCATTTTTACCCCTACTTCAATGGGTTAATCGAGACTCTCAACCAAAGGAAAACCGCCAAATCAACCGATTTCTCCTACAAGCTATGGTGTATGAGATTTGGAAAGAGCGCAATAGCCGTATTCATGATCGACCGCAGCGAGTAGTGACTGTGATAGGTAAAGAAATCCGAGCAACAGTCCAAGCTAAACTCCTATCGGCCACAATTGGACATCAGCAACACAACCTGCCCGATTCAATTAAGCTAATGGAAGTCTGGTTTGCGAGCTATAAGAATCTGCCTATTACTTAATTGGAGGAACAGATATTCACTCATCTCTTCGTCGACTTCTCAACCATCTATGGAAAGCTCTCAATGTACTCTGTTATCGAGTCTTACTCTTCATTCTCCTCCCTAAATTAATGTGCTCTTGTACAAATTAACTTTTGGATTCGAAAAGTTTACTAATGGATTAACCTGTTACCGAAAAAACTTTAACGTTTATAAGTTTTTTGTATTTAACACTATAAATTTACTTTTAATCACCTTTTCTTTGTGGTAATACTTATATATAAAAGTAAAACGATGAAAGTGTCATCTTTACTAAATATAATACTCCAGTTTATAAGTGTCACTTAGTTTATTATATGAATCATTGATTATTACAAAATATTCAACTCAATCAGTAATAATTAAATGTTTGTTTTATTAAATTATAAAGTTAAAGTCCGTTTCAACTTAAGTTTTTCACAACTAACATAAACATATATATATATATATATTGATTGATTTAAACTATTCAAATAAATTATATACATACTAGTGGTTCTGAGAATTATTATAGTAAACTAATTATTAATATATATATATATATACATTGTTTTCTTCATAATTTTAGGGTTTTTATAATATAGTTCAAAACATTATAGATGTTCTATAATAAAACATCTATTACGAATTATGGTGACATTTTATACAATCATTTTTTTTTATCGATTCCTTTAGATTTTCTATGATGCTTTAATGAAATGGCCTTTTTTGTGTGGTACCACCTGAACAAATATAAAAAATAAAAATAATATTTTCTTTTTGTGATGACCCATTTGTATAAAGTATTCCCCCCCCCCCTTAATATTTAATTATATACTATAACAAACTAACAAGTTATTAGAGCAACTCCAATAGTTGGAGGTGCTTATTATATATTTTTGTATAAAAATTAAAAAAAATAAAATTAGAAAATAAGAAATAGAGAAAGTTAGAGAGAGATAGAGAAGAAGTGCGAGAAAATGAGGTGCTTAGACCAACTCCAATGGTACTCCATTTTGGAGTAAAATCACCTCCAATAGTACTCCATTTTCCACTCCAAAATGGAGTAAACCCATTTTTAAACTTCAATTACTCCATTTATGGAGTAAACCCATTTTCTACTCCATTTTGGAGTTGAATTTTTTTATTTACAAACTAGTCCTTCTATTTTGGAATAACTTATTTTTCAACTCCATAAAAGGATTAAACTCATTTTTAACTCAATTTTGGAGTTAAACTTTTTTATTTATAAACT
>KE150860.1:759714-773534 GCA_000411095.1 Aethionema arabicum
TAAAATGCTTCGTTTCAATACATAAAGGCTTAAACACCATAGAAAAATTTGAAGGTTTTTTACCCGGAAGAGTGAAACTTGAAGAGTTTTTAATTTAGATTGTCCCTTAATTATATATATATACTTTTTTTTATTATGGTTACATTAAGATCAAATTTTGATTTATGTAAAATGGTTAAATTATTGACAGTGGATATTACATGATTGGACGGACGAAAAATGTGTAAAAATATTACAAAATTGCTGTAAGAGTCTTCCAAAAAATGGAAAAGTAATAATTTTAGAAATGGTAACGCCGGTCCAACCAAAGAGTGGTGATATTTCATCTAATATTGTGCTTGGTATGGATATGTTGATGTTAACACAATGTTCAAGTGGTAAAGAGAGATCTATTTCTCAATTTGAAAAATTAGCATTTGATTCGGGGTTTATTCGTTGCGAAATTATTTGTTTTGCTTTTTCGTATTCTGTAATTGAATTTTATAAATAGATTAACGCATATGAAAACCTGATTTATGTAAAAATAAAGTGTATCGTGATAGTTTTTGGTTTTATTTGTGTGTAATGTAGTTGTTGTTATTTTCTTTCTCAAAATTATAATGTCGAAAATATGTATTGATATTGATAAATCATTTCAGATAATTATTTTTTAACAAACTCAAAGTATTTTCATTTATTCACAGAAGTATTAACGTATTTTTAAGGGAAAAATACTATATATTTATATATTTAAGAAATAATTGTACTTATCTAATGTTTAAAATTCTGAACCTTTAAATTACTTTTAACTTTTTTTTGTCACGAAAAAATGTCAATAAATTGCTTGAGCTACTAATGGGAAACGTCGGTCCACCAACAACGTGAATCAGAAAAAAGTTGTTCAAGGAAAGCACAAAGTAGAACATGATTAATTAATAAATTAATTATTCATTACTTCTTGTCAACAATTTTTATTATTTTTAGAGAAGAGATTGGTGTCATCTTTGAAATGTAAATTTAGATAATAAATTAATTTTAGCTCAACAATGGTTAGGTGTTAATAAAGTTTGTCTTTGGTTTTTTCTCTTTTTGATGGTCTCTCGTTTTCATTTGTACGTTTTGGATTTGGTCTATGTTGTTGTCTAAATGTAAATGTTTATTAGGTACTTGTTCGACAGATACTACATCTCAAAATGTCGAATTTAAAAGTTTGTCAAAAAATCGTTATAACCAGGTTAATTCAACAAAATTAACATTTACGAGAATAATTTTATTATGATTTTTGTAACCCTTTTTTTAAATGAAAAAAATAATAATAAATGTTTCATTTTCTTTTAGATAAATTATGCAAAATATCATAATCTAACTTTTTTTTTTACAAATATCCTAATATCCGAGGTGAGAGGGTATCAAAATGTATTTTAACAAAAAAATGTTTTGAATTATAATATTTTTTAAAATCTCTCATTTTATTGTTTTAGGCATACCTAATATGGAGTCACTAGTTCGAAAATTCTCCCTATAAAATGACATTTAAAAACCAACCTTCTCTCCAAAAACAAAAATGTCGAACAATTTTCAAATTCCCTTAACCACTTCCTCTAAACCGGAATTAACCAAAATTAACCAGAAAAAAGTGAGTCTGCAAGCGGAAAACATCGTGACCGCCTTAGCTTTCCCAATGGTTCTCAAAGCCGCTTTAGAGCTTGGTGTCATCGACACAATCGCTGCTGCAGATGATGACACGTGGCTCTCATCTTCTGAGATAATTCTTCGCCTCCCGACCAAACCAACGAACCCGGAAGCACCGGTTTTGTTAGACCGGATGCTATGTTTACTTGCAAGCCACTCGTTTCTCAAATGTTGTATTGTTGAAACCGGAAAAATCGAGAGAAGATACGCAATAGAACCGGTTTGCAAATTCTTCTTGAAAAATAGTGATGATTCAGATTCTTTTGCGACTTTGTTCACATTGTTGCATAGCCAAGTCCATTTCAAACCATGGTATGTATGTACATCATTACATTAACTTTAATTACACTGAAAAATAAATACAGAAGGATTAACAAAAAAAGTCTCTTACTCTCCTATATTGTTAAACTAATAAATAAACATCGCAATAATTATGTAAAAATCATATTTAGTGGTTAAATTTAACGTCTAGATAGTAGGACTTAGGCATCAAAACCGAAACCGAAAAAAGGAGGTTGATTCGGTTAGTAACCATTGGATCTTAAACTCGAGATCTATAGATATCGGGTAATAACCGGATTCGAGCCGATATCTATTAGGTACCTGAAAGTAACTATAATTTTTTTTTCGGATATTTATTTTAGTTTTTCAGGTATTTTTTTGGGTTTTTTTCAGGTTTTTTTTGCAACTTTTTCGGTTTTTCGGATATATTTTCGGATCTTATTATCAAGTATTTGAAATGGAACCAAACCAGAACCGAAACCGAACCGAAACCTTCAAAAAACCAAACAGATTAAATTAGTTATTGCGCTAATTGAGATATTAAATTTAACATTTGGTAAAACTAGAAAAAAGAATTTAGTCATTTTCTCGTAAATAAACAATCCAAGATTTGATTTTAAATTTTCATAGGACGCATCTCAAGGACGTTATACTTAAGGGAAAAGATGCATTTGAATCTGCACATGGCATGAGAATCTTTGAATACATTGGTTCTGATGCACCACATGCTCAAGTGTTTAACCGGGCAATGTCAGAATCTTCTAACATGGTAATGAAGAAGGTTCTAGAAGTTTACAAAGGATTCGAAGATGTAAACACTTTAGTTGATGTTGGAGGAGGACTTGGTACTTCTTTAAGTCTAATTACTTCAAAATATTCTCATATTAAAGGCATCAATTTTGACTTACAACAAGTTTTAATTCATGCTCCTAATTATCCAGGTACATTTTAATTTATACGTTTGTCTGTTTTTTTGCCAAAAAATAAAATTTAGAAGTTTTTTTGGCTAAATTAATTTGTTAGGATCTGATTCGCCAAAAACACTAAATTTAAGAGCTTTTTCTCCGACAAAACAAAATTCAGAATTTTTTTCGCTTAACTTAATGGTTCAAGGTCTCTTTTGCTAAAAACGAAAAAATTTATGGATTTTTTCGCTGTCATCTTTAATTTTTAAAATCGATTATACAGGAATGGAACATGTTTACGGAGACATGTTTAAAGAAATACCAAAAGGAGATGCAATTTTTATGAAAGTAAGTTACATATATATAACTATTATGTGTATAATAAATATAACACAAATTCATTTTTATAATATGGTAAAATTTTGACAGTGGATATTACATGATTGGCCGGACGAAAATTGTAAATTAATTTTATAAAATTGCTGGAAAAGTCTTCCAAAAAATGGAAAAGTAATAATTGTAGAAACGATATTACCAAATGAACCAAAGAGTGAAGATTCTTCTTCTAATGTTCTATTTGCAATGGACATGTTAATGTTAACACAATGTTCAAGTGGTAAAGAGAGATCTCGTTCTGAATTTGAGAAATTAGCATTAGATTCTGGATTTTCTCAGAGTGAAGTTATATGTACTGCTGGAACCTATTCTGTTATTGAATTTCGCAAATAAAACCCCAAAGTTTGTGAAACTTAAACAACTATGAGGTTATAAATTTATTGAATGTAATAATGTTTAATGTTTTTGGAATTTGATCGTTGCTGTATTTCAAGATTGTGTAATGTTACTATACAAGATTTATGATCATTGTGAAGTTGTTTGTATTCGTAAGAAATAATTGCAGATTTTTTTTTTTACAAAAGGTTTTGTAAATTACATTGCTAGATTCAAATGATTAAGTTAAGCAGAGAGGATATTGAAAGAAAGAAACTGATTTAACAAAAAAAAAAATATATATTGAAAGAAATTGAGTAGTGTAAAAGCTGACCTGTAAGAGGAGTTGGATATTGAGATATTTAGATGCTAGATTTCAAATCTGCTGAGTAAACCAAATGATTCCATGACGGATTTCGTGGAAGAAATGTGTCCTGGATATAACACACAGAGGTAGATGAATGTTATAAGAGAAGATAAGATCTGTGAAGTTTTTGAGGGGGAAAAGGAGATGAAATCTTACGGAAACGTAGGAACAGGAAGGGATGATGAGAATGGAGTGAGAGGAAGCGTGATCGAAGGCGGCGATGCAGAGATGCGAAGCTAAACCTAATCCTCGTTTAGAAGAAGGTACATAGGTATGAACCAGATCCATGAGTTTTCCGTCGTTTCTCATCTTGTATTCTATGTAGGATTCTTGATCCTCTGTCTCGAATCGCCTCTGCTTCTCGTTCCACTTGATTTTCGGTGTCTCCGTCGCCGCCGCCATGTTCTCCTTCGCCGCTGTGTTCGTCATATCTCAAAAGCGTAAACAAACAGAGTTTCTGGATCTGATATTTTTAATTGTTTCCTTTCTGGGTCTAGATATTTCTTTAAATGGGCCTTTGAATTCTATAAATGGGCCTGAGTAAGTAGCTTAGCTGGATTATAAATGTACACGTGGCAAAAAGATATGCCTTGAATATGGGAAATGAAATGAATTGAAAAAGGCAAGAAATAATGAGGAAAGCTGCGTAGACCGCCGCGAAAATGGGAGATGGATAAAAAAAGGCAAGAGAAAGTGAGAAACCTCTTGCGGCTTACTTTTCTGGATCCCTAAGAAATCTCTGAGGAACTTTAATGGCGAGGACGGGGATCGGTGGCGCTGGTGGGGAGAATCGAGTGAGATAGTTCTTCCTGGCGACGCTACTCCTGTGGCTGGTCTCCCTTGTGTTTGAGATCGTTTTTAACCGCCGTACGGAGCTACTCTGCGTCATTTGCGGTGGATTATTCTTTCAAATCCAATCGGCGAATTGGAGTGTTCGTTCATGGCTCTCTCGAGATCCTTTCTTTGCTAACACATCCGTCTAGCTTCAGGTCCTTTATATTCTTCTCTCGTTTTCTCTCTCTATGATTGAGTCTCCATTGTTGGGGTATGCTGTTATGCGAGGGAATATTTTCTATAAGATGATTGGTGGTATGGTTAATGTCTCACCACTGCAAATCTCAACATCTCTCATATTCTAGACTTTCGTAAAAAGGTTTAGAGATTAAGCCATAGTATTTGTGCTCAAATGAGAAATTCTATATTGATGTTAGGTTAAGATTAATTGATAATTGGCTCGTCATACTGGGTTTCTTACTTCGATTGCTGGTGCTCAGAGAACGTTTGTGTAATTATTGATCAGTATTCATTCTGTTTTTGGATAACATCCGATCGTCAAGATCCTAAGTACATCTCACCTAAATATATATATAGAGTGACAGTTACCATTCACGATAAGTTTTGTCTCGTAAAATTTTCTATTTTAAGGCCTTGTTTGTGCCGTTTAATGTAGCTGTTTAAATGCTCTTGAAGGCTATCACACCAAGTCTTTTCCTTTATCTAATTTTTTGGTGCAGTCATTTCTTCACCAAGCTTTACTGAATAAGATTTTGCATCTTCAACCCTATACTTGTGACAGTGATCTTCATTCTGGTCAATCAATGTTTGGCCAAAGGTTTAGATGAGATGTTCGATCAATTGGTATTGTTTGGTGGTACTTGGCACTGGGCGTACCAAGCTTTGTGTTTCTCATGCGGCTACTTTGCATACGCCCAGTGGGATATGTTACAATACCGATTATACAGTGGCATAGTACCTTCCAGTCTGGTTCATCATCTTGTCCTCCTCGTCTGCTTTACTTTGGTTCTATACCGAAATGTCACCATCAACTATCTGATTCTTACACTCATATGTGAGGTTTGTTCTACGCGCCTCAAATGTTTGATAGCATAATCTGCAATGGCATTGATCTCAATTTGCTTGATATTATAATCCTAGAGTTTTCTTGTATGTATACATTCAGATTTTCCCAAGAACAACCTTGAATATTCAAACCAAGAACCTTTCAAGAAAACATAACCAGGTGAAATTGAAACTCGTGTAATAGATGCACTCAATTCTTCCTGCACGTGAGCAAATTGAGGAGGATGGCAGACATCCGGGACGCAAGTACAGTATTGGTGAAAGTGGAGTGGCCACTTAACTGGGCACCCTTTCTGTTCGTGAGATGCATTCCTCATGTTCTCATCACCATCAAATTGATCAAAGACGCTCACAAGTTCGTGAAAGGCATGGAGTTGCCGCTTGCCTTGTTTAGGATGGCGGGTATGAACTTGCTCAACGCTTGCTAGGCTTGGATCTGTTCTATGCCTTCAGAAGAGATACCTCAGAAGAAATCAACAGAGATAATCACAACCATGGAGAGTAACTTGCAGCCAAAAAATCCCCCCTTTTTGTCTTCGTTGATAACGAAGCTGGACAAGAAAAAAATAAGTGATGAAAAAGAAGGTCCCACCGGGATTCGAACCCAGGTCGCTGGATTCAAAGTCCAGAGTGCTAACCACTACACCATGGAACCTCAGGTGCTTGTTACTCTGTATTGACTTTTTTTATTATTTTATTATAAACATGTTCAAGTTATTGACATGTGGTTAACCGAACGTAAGTGCATAGGAGCTAGCCACTTGATTTTATTGGCATCTGGCTGGTTAAACCATTTCTTGAGCTGACTTGGTGATCACATATATAAGCTCATTACATCATATCATAGAATATTAAATTGAAATCTCTAGAATTCATGAATATTTCGTACACGAGGGATAATTCCAACAAGATGTTTTTCAATCTACTACTATAGACTGTCTCTGCCTTATCCAAAAGTTGCTATTACTCTAAATCGCAAGATTATCCCATCTTTACTTCTGGTGAATACTTTTGCAAATCCATTGCAATTCTCTTCGTTACTCCCTCTGTTTGTTGACACAACTGATGAAACTACAGGTACAGGTGCAGGAGTGATGCTACTGTGCTACTGTTCTTGAATGTCAGGACTCCAGCAGCGGTTTTCTTATTTTGTTTAATACACTCAGGATGATATCTTGCGGAAACAGCTTCGTTCTTGTGTCCCTTCCAGCTCTCCCTACTGCTAACACCATTCGTGGAAACTGAACCGCAGACCGGAATACTTACTCTATCAATCAAGAAATCTTCAACGGTTGCAAGAGACTGCAGCTGTTTCCCTAATGAAGCTATTGTTTTCTGACAATTAGCTGGTCAATCAATGTTTGGCCAAAGGTTTTCATAAGGTGTTCGATCATTCGGAAATGTTTTGGTGGTACTTGGCGTGTTTCTCATGCGGCCACTTTGCAAATGACCAGTGGGATATGCTACAGTACCGATTATACAACATAGTACCTTCCATTCTGGTTCACCATCTTCTCCTCCTCGTCTGGTTTACTTTGGCTCCACCATCAACTATCTGATACACTCATATGTGAGGTACGTTCTACGTGCCTCAAATGTTTGATATCTTTTAGTGGCATAATCTGCAATGACATTGATCTCAATTTGTTTATTATTATAATCTAGAGTTTACTTGTATGTTTCAGAATTTCCCAAAACCTTGAATATTCAAACCAAGGACCATTCAAGAAAACATAACCATGTGAAATCAAAATTCGTGTAACAGATGCACTCAATCTTCCTGCACATGAGCAAATTGAGGAGGATAACAGGCTTCCGGGATGCAAGTACAGTATTGGTGAAACTGGAGTGGACACTTAACCGGGCATCCTTTCTGTCCGTGAGATGCATTCCTCATCTTCTCATCACCAGCAAGTTGATCAAAGACTCTCACAAGTTCGGGAAAGGCATGGAGTTGCCACCTGTTTCTGTTTGGGATGGCAGGTATGAACTTGCTCAAAGCTGGCTTAGGCTTGGACCCTGTTCCACGCATTCAGAAGAGATAAAAACCTAGAAGAAATCAGCAGAACAACAATCACAACCATGGAGAGTAACTTTCAGCCAAAAAAGCTCCCCTTTTGACCTCGTTGATTACAAAGCTTGACAAGAAAAAAAAAAACAGGGAGGAAAAAGAGGTCCCACCGGGATTCGAACCCAGGTCGCTGGATTCAAAGTCCAGAGTGCTAACCACTACACCATGGAACCCCACTTAGTAGGTACTATGTATTGCCCTTTTTTATTATTATATTATAAACGTGTTCATGTTATTGACATGTGGTTAACCGAACGTAAGTGCATTTGGCCACTTGAATTTATGGGCGTCTCTACACGTTTGGTGTCTTGGCTGGTTAAACCATTTCTTGAGCTGACTAGGTGATCACATGTTTAAGCTTGTTACGTAGACATAGAATATTAAATAGAATTTGTTTAGGCTTTAGAAAACCTGATTATCAAAGTTCCTAGTTTAAAAAACCATTTTGATAGTTTAGAATTTGTTTTTACCAAACGAGATCATTTGGAGTCTAAAATACCATATTCCCAATATTAAAACTCTAGAAGCATGGTTTATTGGTTCATGAAACTTTCCTACGTACACGAGGGAAAATTACACCAAGATCCTCTTCAATCTACTACAAAGCAAAATCTAACCAACAGGTTAAACCTTAGAGATTGTCTCTGCCTACTCCAAAAGTTGTCTATTACTCTAAATCGCAAGATGTATCCCATCTTTACTTCTGGTGAATACTTTTGCAAATCCATTACGATTCTTCTCATTACTCCCTCTGTTTGATGACACAACTGATGAAACTGCAGGTGCAGGTATAGGTGCAGGTGTGATGCAGCTGCTGCTGTTGATGTTCTTCAATGTCAGGAGTCCAGCACCGGTTTCCTTATCTGGTTTAATACACTCAGGATGATATCTTGCGGAAACAGCTTCGTTCTTGTGTCCCTTCCAGCTCTCTCTGTTGCTTACACCATTTGCAGAAACTGAACCAGAACCGGGAATACTTGCTGTATCAATCAAGAAATCTTCAAGAGTTGCAAGAGACTGCAGCTGTTTCCCTAATGAAGCTATTGTTTTCTGACAATTAGCTAGTTTCCCTGCTGCTGTTTCTATATCTTCCTGCAAATTTAATCAAGGTTAGTGTTTATACACAAAATTAGTCAGATCTGAGTATAAATATCTTCAAAAAAATACAAAATTTACCTGTTTGATTTTTGGTTCTGTATTTTCTCTCTTGATGTTGTTCTCTTCTTTCTCTCTTGAAAGCTCTTCTTCAAGAATCTCACATTTTCTTCTAAGTTCATCAGAGACTAACATCTCTTTTCTCATGTCTTCTTTTAGGGATTGAATCTCTGCAGATTTGATGTTTTCTTGTTCTTCCATGTTCATAATCTGAGTTTCAACTTCTGTTTTCAGGTCATTAGCTAGTTTCAGCTCCTTTTGGATCTCTTTCAGCTTCATTTCAACTTCTTGAAGACAAACTTGAGATTCTTCATATTTTTCTTTGATTATATCAAAAGATATCTGCAATTCAGCTTTATCAACCTCCATTTTTTCCAACTTATTTTCCAACTCCATTTTATCATAAACCATAGCTTCAAGCTCAAATCTTAATGTCTTCTCCACTTCTTTACTACGTTTAACTTCACTTTCAAATTCATCTTTCTCCGCTTGTAACTTTTCTAACTTCTCTTCTAGTTCCTTAGTTCTACAAGTCAAAACTTCTATTTCGCCACGCAATAAACTCTCCATCTGTACAGTTTCTTCAGATATAGATTCAGATCCATTCTTACCATTTTCATCTGATGTTTCAGGTAATGCTACAAGACGTTCCATCTCAAGAAAATCACCCATCAGATCAATTTCAACGGCCGAAGAAGTCCCCTCTATGTTTTTGTTCACATTCTTGAACTGATAAAACTCAGGAATCAATGGAGATGGACAAGAATCAGAGCAACTTGTCTCCATTCTTTCACCTCCATCTGAATGACTATCCGCAGATCGATGATCAGTAAAAGATGACGATGATTTCGCTAAATTCCTCAGCTTACGGCACTCAGCTTCAAGCTTTGCAACTTTCTTTATGCTATCTAAATGCTGCTTACTAGCGGATTCAGCTGCTTGGGTACTTAAATCTCTCTCAATTGTTCTGATTTCTAACTCTTCACGTTGCGCAAGAATCTCTTGTCTGATCATTAAATTTTCCCTGGCTACAGATTCAGCCATTTGACTAAGCTCATCATATTTGGTTGCAGCTTCTACTTGGTTTTCGAGTTCAAGAATCCGGTTTTCGAGGTTAGTTTTACAAGATTGCAACTCCTGAGTTTTTTCAGTCACAGAATCTTGAATCTTTTGTTCCTGTTCATCTCTTGCTTGTCTTAATTGCCTAACACATTCCTTTAAAGCTCCATCTAGATGACTTACTCTATCTTCTAACTCTGTGTTCTTATCAGTAACAGCTTCAAGCTTCTCCTTTAACTCAACAACTTCATTTTCAGCTTTTTCCCATCCTTACATAACAAAACAACATTTTCTCACTCAAGAATCATGGAATTAGAAGCAAAAATCAAGAAAAAAGACTGTTACCTGCAACAGCTTCTTCTGCAACTTTAACATGTTGTTTCACTAAATCATCTTTAGCACTAACGTTAGCAAGAGCAGCTGAAAGTTTCTCAGTTAAAGTCTTTAAGCTATCTTTAAGATCTTCTTTGTCAGTTTCTACTGTTAAAGAAGCTTCTTGTGAGTTTATGTCACCACCTTGAGACTCCATTGTAATAGCTTCAAGCTAATATAATGCAGAGAAATTAGTCATTATTATGATCTTATGATGCAGATGTCTAGCAAAAGATAGTGTCTAAAACCCCATTGTGTCTGATTAACAATGTAACTGACAAGTCTTGAGTTACCTGACCATCAGAATCTTTGTCAGATTCTGAAGCTTCACTTCTTTCTCCAAAGCTTTTCTTACATGGCGATGTCTGCTTCTCCATTGCCGATTTCAAGATCAAAATAGTAATGATTCAACACTTTAGAGTCTCAGGATCTGAACACAGAAACATACATTTGATTCTTCAAACACTGAATTCAAACAGATCTCACCAACATATTCAAAGACACAAGAATCATGAGTTTTGAAAGATTTAAACACAAAAATGGGACTAGAAACTTAAAACAAGAAACATTCTTCACCATTTTCTTGTGAAACATATAAACATCAAAAGCAAATTAGCTAATTAACTTCACAGATTTTGCTTACAAATCATTCAAAAATACAAAAGCAGCCAAAAACACAAAAATGGGACTAGAAACTTAAAGCAAGAAACATTGTTCACCATTTTCTTGTGAAACATATAAATATCAAAAGCAAATTAGCTAATTAACTTCACAGATTTTGCTTACAAATCATTCAAAAATACAAAAGCAGCCAAAAACACAAAAATGGGACTAGAAACTTAAAGCAAGAAACATTGTTCACCATTTTCTTGTGAAACATATAAATATCAAAAGCAAATTAGCTAATTAACTTCACAGATTTTGCTTACAAATCATTCAAAAATACAAAAGCAGCCAAAAACACAAAAATGGGACTAGAAACTTAAAGCAAGAAACATTGTTCACCATTTTCTTGTGAAACATATAAATATCAAAAGCAAATTAGCTAATTAACTTCACAGATTTTGCTTACAAATCATTCAAAAATACAAAAGCAGCCAAAAACACAAAAATGGGACTAGAAACTTAAAGCAAGAAACATTGTTCACCATTTTCTTGTGAAACATATAAATATCAAAAGCAAATTAGCTAATTAACTTCACAGATTTTGCTTAGAATTCATTCAAAGATACAAGAACAGCCAAAAACACAGAAGGGAAATGAAGAAAACTCACCAAACACCTAACATGCAAGAGAAGACAATCTTTGAATGTAACCCAATCACTTAACTTTAATTCAGAGAAAAATGATGATAATGAAACTCCTTTGTCTTTTTCATAACAAATGTGCAATTGTTTCTTCCAGATGTCTATTTCCTAATCAAAAACTATCAATAAACACACTATATGACAAAAAAATCTAAACTTTAACTTCAAAATCACTTGAAAGCTGAAACCCATCACTTGATTCACCACTCACCAGAACAGAAACAGGAATCAAAAGTTTCAAAATCTTCAAAAACTTCAAACTCAGGCATTATTCAGGTAATAAACAAAGGGGAAAGACAGAGAAATCTAACTTACCTAGCTGTGCTCAAAATCAGTTTTTAAATATACTGAAAATCCCCAAAATCAAGGGTATTAGATATAATAAACAATAATGGAATAGTGTTAAGTAAGTTTCCTCTAATTAACTAAACCCTAAAACTCCAAAAGAATCCAATGTTTGTCCCCTTCACATAGCAATTTTTAAGGAGAAATGAGAAACAAAAACGAACAAAGGAAGAGAATATTGGGGAAAAGGAATCTTACAAGCATGAAATTAATAGCTTTGTCTGGGGTCTGGAGACTGTCTGGAGAAGCTTTGAGATCCGAAAATCGCTTCAATGGAAGCAAGAAATTAGAGATTAAAACAAAATCAAAAAAAGGAACAATCGTTTCTTATACTGTATGGAAAACACTATTCCGATTTTATTATCAGTGAGAGAATTTTCTATATTTTGTTATTTAAAAAAATAATTATTGCGATTTTTGAAACGTACCTTCGTCTATTCAAAAATCAAAAGCGAGATAGAGGAGAGAGAGAAAGAGGAGAGAGAGAGAGAGAGGAGAGAGAAATGGGGAGAGAGAGAGCACGTGATCTCTGTATGTGTGGGAGCTGTGAACTCTAAAATCTTTTTTTTTTTTCGTCAAACTCTAAAATCAAAATCTAACTTTTTCAGCTTTTTTTATTTTTTATTTGGAAAATTTGAGTATTGCTAATAAAGAAATGGTTAATTGAACGAAAAAAAAAAGAAATGGTTAATTATGATTTAATGATTATTTTGTATTATGAATTTTCAAAAACCAATCTATGCTTACAATTCCCGCCTGTGAATAAACCATATACAATTATACATTTACTGTTTCTTGTCTCCATTTGCATTTTCAGTTTCTTATTCTTTCTTTAGAACAAGAAAAAATTAAATTAAAATCAAATATAATAAAAAGTTTAACAAAAAAAATAATATAATAAAAGTCTATTTGGAAGAAAACATATGATTATTATTATATAAGGGAAACATAAAATTTAAAATATTTATGAATTTTCTTTAATATAAATCTGGTTATTTTTTTCGGGAAAAAAACTACAGTTTTAAAATATAGTACGATAAATGTGAGATTTAATTTTACCAAAAAAAACGTGAGGTTTAATTATGAGAGTTCATGCGTCTACCGCCTGCCGTTTCATTTCACTGTGAGATTACGCATTGATCCAACGGCTCAGATTACTTCTCTCTCCCGCTTTTACGCTTTTTAAATAATTAATAATACGACATAAATTTATTAAATATTCTAATTTTAACTTTAATTTATCTGTGCGTTAATTGTTAATAGTAGTTGGTAAGATTAGCGTCACTTTCACTCAAATAACATTAAATACCATTTCTTTGTCGATATTTGTCTCGATTCTCGAGACAATTAAAAAATTAATGAAAATGAAATTAATGAAAATGGCTCCTTTCCTTTAAAAAAGTTAATTTTTATTACAAATTAAAGAAAAAAAAAAACATTAAAGAAACATAGTTTTTGTATGGCTTTTTTTTTAAGAAGCATATAACTTAGTGAGATCGTCAGAGAACTCCTTCCTTATAACATCTCTTTTAAGCTTTAATGCTGCAGTGACTAAACCAGATTCTGGTGTCCATGGCGACGCCATCAGTTTTATCTTTGCTGGGATCTCAAATTTCTCTAATCTTGATTGCTTTGCTACCTGCAACACACATACAGATATTATTGCCATTACATATATATATATATATATATATATTAGATATGAGCGTTCGGAT
>KE150860.1:773695-806671 GCA_000411095.1 Aethionema arabicum
TTATTTGGTAATTCGGTTTGGGTTTCGGATTTCAGATTTTTTGGATTTTTTAAAGTCGAACCACTCAAGTTTTAAATTTACCTCGATTCGATTCAGATTTCTTTCGGATTTAGAAAAACTCGAACCATTCAGGTCCTAAAGTTCGGATCGGTTCGAATTTTGAATCGAAACCATAATCATACAAAAACAAAATAGAAATTATGCTTATAATCTTCAAAACATTATTTTTTTTATAGACATGTTATTATTTTGAATTATTAATTAATAGTAATTTTATTTTTATTTTAAATTTAATCAAATTTTTTGGATTCTTTAGGTTCGGGTTTGAACCAAAATCTAAATTAAAAAAAAATAGAACCATTCGGGTTTTAAAAATTTTCAAATCGGATTCGGTTCGGATTAATTCAGAACAGTTCGGATTAGATTAATTCAAATATGATAAAATGCACACCCCTAATATACATATAAATGACGACTAGTTTCAGTAATGGATGATTTGATTGAGTGATGAACATATACATACCTTAACAAGTGATGCAGAAACTTCTTTAATAGCTAATTCATTAGCACACAACTGCTCGAAGTTGCTGAACTCTATTCCTTGAGTTGAAGCCCAATCTTCAAGTTTATGTTGGGATGCAACCACAAGAGCAACAGCGTAATTTTTAAAGGAATCAGCATGAACCATTATGTTTTCAACGTATGGACATATACTAAGTGCAGCTTCAACCTGTGAACACAGAGAGTCTCGTTATTAACTTTATCTGTAGATTTTTACTGAAAATGAAAAAGGAGAGGAATTTAAAGAGTTCAAAAAAGATTGTACTTTGCCCAATGAGACATATTCGCCGTGCTGAAGTTTAACGATATCTTTTTTCCGGTCTATTATCTCGAAGCAGCCGTCGGGATGAACTTGTCCTATGTCTCCTGTGTAGAACCATCTCATTCCCTTTTCGTCGACCTATGGAAACATTAAGGTTTAGAAAACGTTAAAAGAGGAAACTAAGTTTTAACATTGGAGAAAGGTGTAAGGATGATTTGTTACCTTGTACACTTCTTTAGTTTTTTCTTCATTTTTGAAGTACCCAAGAGTGATATTTGAACCACCGATTACAATTTCGCCACGAGCCATTGGTTTATCAGTTGTTAGATACCCGCCTTCTGCCCAGTCTACTAGCTGAAACAAATATAAGTATATGATTACAAGAAGTTACCTTTGAGAAGACATGAAACAGGACTGAGTAAGAAGTTACCTTTACGAATGAGCAAGGAAGTGGGGCACCGACACGGCCAACGGATGTGTCATCAAACTCGGAGAAGGTTCCACCAGCACAAGTCTCAGTGAGCCCATATCCTTGACCGATCGGGGCACTGGGGAATATCAAAATATTAGAACAGAGACAGAAGATGAAATAGATTTGTCAGAAGACTATATCAGGAGATGCTTGTACCCAACGCATATGTTAATGAATCTCTGAGTGTCACCAGAAAGAGGAGCACCACCAGAGAGTAAGTAACGGATTTGACCTCCCAAGACTGCACGGACTTTATTGAAAACAAGCAGATCCCATAAGAGCTTTTCTAATCCCCAGGCTCCAAACCAACTTCCATTGATTGCAGATAATCGCCGAGAATATGCAAAGTCAAACAGTTTCTTTGACAGTCCACCCTTAGCATCAACCTGAGGGGAAAACAATTGTCAGTGTCTATGCAATTATAAGGAAACAACTCACAAAAATTATGATGTATATCTTAACATGCACGAACCTTTTTACGAACACCATCTCGGACACGGTCAAGAATGGCTGGAACCGCTGTCATTATAGTGGGACGTAGTGCTGTGACATCTCCTTTTGTACCCTTTTTTATTTTGTTCGAAGTATCAGTGAGTGTCAAGGGAGATCCATATCCTATAGCACTTCCGATAGTAGCCATTACACTCTACAACAATGATATAGGCCGTAATCAAATTCTCTGAACGTGGAAAAATACTGAGTAAAGGCAATGAGCAACGAAGTTTTGAATACCTCAGCTGCTAGCTCAAGGATGTGAGCCAAAGGTAAATATGCCATGTATATATCCCTCTTTCCGAGATCTGGAACAATTGTCATCACTGCTGACACTGTTGCTAGGACATTACCATGGGTCATCATAACACCCTATATAATGTAAGAAGAGAAAAAAAAAGATTGAATGATTATCTAAGCAACGAATTATCATTAACTGATAAGACATTTCCCAGACCCATGAACACTTTAGGGTAAACTGATTTTGGAAATCTTCTAACCTTGGGCAATCCAGTGCTTCCACTGGTGTACATTATAACAGCAACATCTGCTGAAAGTGGAAAATCAGGATCCACAGGTTTTTCACGGCCTAGTTTCTGAACATCAGAAAATGACGTCACCGTCCAAGTAAGGCTTGCACCAGATGGGATCTCATCATCCATACATATCACACGTTTCACGGTTTCAAGCTGTTGGCCTATGTCCATGAGCTTTTTGAGTTCTTTGTTACCACAAATTACGGTCGTGACCTCTGTCTGGAGAGTAGAAAAAAGATATCATGAAGATATGAGAAGTTCAATTCAAATACGTATGTAAAACACATAGTTTACAAATCATAAACAAGGTCCTTGGCTTAGTTATAATACTCCATTAGAGAGGAAACAGAGAAGAAAAGCGAGGGCTACCTCATTCAGCGAGTGACAAAGAGCTTCCTCTCCCAAAGATGAATATATAGTTACCACAGTGATGTTGCGCCTGAAGCAGCCCTGTTACAGCGAACCCAAGAAAAATTCAGAACTGTATCATTGATACTATCGGTGAACAGCAGAGAAAACAAACTACATTGGAATAGCACCTGTAGGGCAATAAACCACTCTTCCCTAGTATCTGCAAAAATTGCGACACGTTCTTCCCTATTGTGTCCAATTTGAACCAAACCAGAAGCAAAACCACTTACAGCTTCAAATGTTTTCCCAAAAGTTAACCACTCGTAGTCACCCAAATGAAGTTTCTCAAATGTTTTACCGTCCTCACTAGTCTCAACCTCTCTAGAGATCAGCTTCCGGGTTCCAAGAAAAAACTTCTCACTATGACTTTTACATGATAGCTCAAAGAGTTCTGGAAGTGTTGAGATATCTTCCCAATGAGAACTAACAGGTTCACTAAACCGGTGATTCCTGATAGCATAACCTGGCTCTCCACCAACATCAACAGGCACACCTCTTTCCTTTCCTTTCTTTGAATTCCTAACCAGAAGCGTCAAAGCTATAGGAACGATGACACCCGCAGCATACGGAATCATCTTCAAGAAAATTCACTGATCCAACAAACAATACAGCTAATGAAACTCCTGCAATTCAAATAAAGCCACACAAAACGAATCCCTATCACAATTTTGAACAAACATTATTACAATCAATTCACACAACCGACATTATTACAACCAAAAATGATGTTCAGAGACGAGCTACATACAGAAATTAAACTAATCACATTCATCAATAAGAACTCTCTCGTGAACCTAGTACTTCATCTCCATTGATCCCGGACAGAAAATATTCGACAGTAAGAAGATCTGAGAAATAGAGAGGCCACGGAAAAAATGAATGAAGTTACCGTGATCGAAGCAAAGCGAATCCGGCGTCGGAAGCAAAGAACGAATAGAGAAGCGAAACAGCTACAAACGCTTTAGCCACAGAAGAGCAGGGGTTTAACAGAGTGTAGGCGGAGACGTCGAAGAGGAGGCGGAACACTGCGAACAACAACAACAATAACAACAGATGTGTATTTATTTGAAAATTAAAAAAAAAATAAAGCGAATTATTTAACGACGCATTCAGACCATACACGTGTCAGATGCTTATAAGAAGAAGAATGACGTGGACCGTAGGATGATGTGTTAGGCCAATCTGCCAACTGCCATGCAAATAACATCTTCCAGTTGGTTCGCCAAATCTCATTCCATAAAACTCTCAAATTCACACCTTTCAAACCTAATTTCATAACCAATTTAAACCTAAATTTCAACTCTTTAATAACTTTGAAACTCTACATAAATTTTAATAAGATTTGGACACATTAGGCAAATATTAATCGAATTAGATAAGTTTCAGAAAGATTTGACCTGGAAGAAAGACCAATAATGTTAGAACTTAGAATAACTCTTATAATTTACAGATTAAGATAAGGATATGTTAGTCTTTGTACGAGATTATTAACGTAGTTAGGGAATAAAGTGGGAGAATATAATATATGCTCCTTAGTTAGGTCTTCTTCATGTTTCCTAAGATATGTTCTGGCTCCTTGTTCTTCTTCCCTAGAAAATTGAGCAATAATAGCATCAGATTCTGATTTCTGAGTTATTATAAGGTGAAAAAAGCTTACAATGTTGTCACTTGTATTGGTCACTTGAGATACTGATGCTTCTTTTGAAACCAAGTTTCCTTTAATTGAGTTTGCTGACATCAAGAAATAGGGGAGAGGAGTAGCCGTTAGATTTCAAACGCCCAAAAACTACTAAGATTGAACGGTACATTATTATATAGAACCAAAGGGTGAACAGATATCTAATCACTTTTGAGAAACTAATTGTTTTCTAGACACTAATGAGGAAATTACCGCAACTAAAGACTTAAAAGTATTTGAGAAGTTTGCAGTGCATTACCAGCTGGAGGATTAACTCGACTAGGCAACTTCTTGGTCTGCTGTTTGGTTAAAGTTTTCCGGTTTTGTTCATTAGTCTTTGCTTGTGCGTGAGAATTTTCAGGGATGCTGCAGGGAGCAAAGTATTTAAGAGGTCACGACATTTCAAAGTAAGGAACACGGAGGCCAAAATCAACATCAGTTACGTGAGTTGGTTTATGTAGGTTGATTGTAACTCACCAGTTACGAATATCTAAAGATTCAGTCTCCTCTCCTAGTATTTCCTGAATAAGAGAAAGTCATCGGTATACATTTAAATGATATCAAGTTCGTTTTAGTATCATAAATGTTAGCACTACAAAAAAAAAACATGTAATTACCTGTTGCTCATGGCTCAGGGTTTCCCAGCTCTCACTGTCTAAGCAAACCAATTCAACATCCCCGTTATCATAAGCAATCTGTAACAAGGGAAAGAGATAAGTCCATGGTGTATAGTAGTACCACGGGAAAAAGAGAACGGGACAAAGGAAAAACCACACAATATGTATGATATTTGAGATCTTTATTAACGATTTCAACTATATACAACTCAGAATCGAGTGATTATTTTACTGGAACATAGTAATGATGCCTTCATAATATTGAGTTTCAGCCAAAGGAGCTTAATATAGTATAGTTGACATATCTGGGAATGCAATTTCATTCAAAATAAGTACAAAGGAAGTAACAATGGCAAGACAACCAATTTTATCAATCATATCACCACATGGCACGGGTCATAGTTTCCGTATGAAGAAATTATTATATAAATACGGTGCATAGTTTAGTATTGGATTAAGCAGAAGCAAAACTCATGGGGGACGAATGCATACCTTATGAGAGTTGCTTTTAGAATTAAACCTCTCGACAGTCCCCGGATAGAAACTGGTAAAAAGACGGAAAAAAAAGAACGAGAGATTACAAAAAGTCTAGTGCATATTTCATTCACTCTAATAATTTTTTTTACCATCCATCAGTTGGAGAGAGCACTTTGATCCGCTGCCCAATGATTGCTTCACCATTGTTGCTAATATCCTGTGAGAATCATTAACTAGTGTCACATGAAATATAATAGTTAAATAAAGAACTAACATATAGTCATGAATTCACCTTTAAAGCAGATATCACCCCAGAATGTTTAGAAGATGTAACTTTACTGCTATCATTTGCTCCAACACTCTCCTTTGAGCAAGAACTGTGTCTTTCCAGAGTCTTTATAGGGATTTCCGACTCAACTGTTCTCAAAGATAGGGAATTACAAGAAATTTGTTGTGTTCCGTCGGATGTTTTACACCTTTTTGAGGAAGTATTCTTCTTATCTCTGGAAGTAGTACTTTTTCCAGGTAATCCCAAATGAGTCCGCTTCTTGTTACATCTCATGTTGTTTTTGCTGGGATCTGTTGAGCCAGTCATTGAGGCTTCACTTTGATTGCTCAATAGTGAAGGCAAGGCTCTATTCTTCGAACCAACTGATGAGTTATCTTCTTGACGCCTCTGATCATGCTTGGAGAGTTGAAGTTGGAGGAAACAGCATTAGGAAAAGGAAAGCATGCAAAGCAGAATCTGATGTGGGTAAAATGATAAAGAGACAGTAAAATAAGCTACAATAGGCATACCTGGGAGATCTGTGTTTGGAGTAAATGAACTACTCTCTCCATGAAACTTTGTTCCAAAACATTTAGGGTACGAGCAATAGCCTTATTCTGCAAAGTGCACTCCCAAATTATAAAATGTTAGTTAATGTCACAAGTTGAACTATCTTGACATAATGCAGGACTTGCCTGGTTATCTCGCATGGTAGTGACGCTTAATTTGTACAAAGATGATGGCAGTAAGACCAATCGTGGAGTTTGTGGAGAAGTGACCGCATTATGTTTTAATGCATTGACAGCTAAGAAACCAATATCAGCTAGAATATGCAGCCTCTGCAGTTAAAAGCATAACTTCATTAATCCTACTACTGGTAAAGAAGCATCTGTGTTATTCAGCTATCATGCAACACTTACAGGAGTTTTGCATGCATCAACCGCATCCTCAGCTCTTTTTATTGCACGGAAAATACAAAGCAAAAATGGGACAGTTTCCCTTGTAATGTCAATGCCTAAACCAATATTGTTGATGCTAAGTAGCACCTTTAACACCGAGAACAGAGGGCTGCAAAAGGGAATAAGTAACAGCAAAAAAATTAAACAGAAACCAAACACCAGCAATAGTAGGAGCACAGCAATTACCTACAAAACCGAGCATATACATGCTCATCCCTGGAGGCTTCTGAAGGGAAGTCTGGGTCATGTGCAAGTATATGAATCAAGAACACTATCATGTAAGCTGGACAGTCAGTGAGTGATTCCCCTTGACTTAAATCCAGAGATGCCCGAGCTTCTCTTGAAGCATCTTTGATGAATTCGTTGATGTATCTAAATGACTGAACAAAAGGACAAGAACATTTTCAGTGAACCTTAAGGCTAAAACAACCAAAATTTTCGTTTCATGGAGTGTAACGTATGAGCAAGTTAGTTACATCATCTTGCAGATCTCTGTATGGGCCAGGCAGAGAAAATGAAAAGGCACACGCATATCTACTGGGTATCAAATGTTCCATCAATAGCTTGTGTACTTTGGCGAGAAATGTCCTGGTAATAAAGACATTGGAGTCCTGGAAAACAATAAACGGTCAGAAAGACAGTAAGTGCATCTTAAAATCAACTTTTTGATTTTTACGAAAAACTAAGAAAAAATCAACTTTTTAAACACAAGAAGTCCAATACGATAACCCAAAAGAATAAAGTAAGCCAAAATGCATTTCCGTCGAACCAATAAATGACCATAACTTAAGCAAATTCCACTAGAACTACTTTTATACATTTATCCTATATGCAAGAATAGATAATCTCATATAACAATTGCAGGAAGCAGTACATGGATACTGTCAGTCGACTCATGACTTGCTGTCAGTTAACAACAAAATCTATAAGAAATTACACTCAAAATTTTAGGATATTTATTACAACAATCTTTTAAAATTTGTCCTTCTATTGTGCAGGATGGAAACCACCTTACCTTTCCCATCAAGATGGTAACTCGGAAAAGTTCAGGAGAAATATGGAGGTCCCATTTCCTCGAAAGCAATAGAACAGCTTTAGCAGCAGCCAGTCTCACATTAGCCCTTGTATCCTCACTACCAATGTCAAGAGAAAATAAGTACCTTTGATCATATGAGCCGTCCGCAAGGATCAGGAAATTTACCAAATGAATACGATATGTAAATGTGAAAACTCATAAAATTTGCTGAATTATGTTAAGAGCATGTATGACATATTTGCATAACTATCCAAAAGAACATACCATGATTTGATGCCCTCGTATCCTTGAGATTTTAGTGTTTTCTTCAAAATGTTTAACAAGTCATCTATTTTCCTTTTGACTTGACCATGACGAGGCAAGAAACTTTTCACAAGCGTTTTGAGTCCATATATCTGACAAGGACAACTAGTCAAACTGAGCCTAACTCATCATCGAATTCGAATTATGAGAGCTTAAGTAACACTAATACCAAATTAAAAATATCAAGGCTTTGACCCCAATTCTTTTTTTTCTAATAATAAAGGTATTTACTAAATTTAAGAATACTGTATTTAACACTTATTTCCAACTAACACAGATAAGTGGAACATGTTACGCGAAAGCATTTACCAAGGCCCTGCCTGCTTCCAAGTAACTAAAAAACAGAGAGCAAAGAGTCATATATATAATTATATATATGAGCCCACATATGTTGAACTCTCAACATTTTGATGACCTTTAAAGGATAATTTTCAAATGGTGATAAAAGCAAAGGGATTTTTTTTCTACAGCGCTTACCTTTAGTTTGCAAGAGTTACAACACTCCGAAGTATGGTCACAAGGAGGCTCACTGTCAGATGGTTCCGCCTATGACATTACCAAGCATCAAGGATTAGAAAAATAGAGAATAGAACTTCCTGGATATCTCCAAAATACTTTTGAAAAATAGCACATTTTGCCACTTACTTGAAAAACCTGATATACATAGCTGCTGATATCTTCGTATAATGTGTCAAATGCCAAGATAGAATATTGCCCAACACAAGCCAAAGATTGTAAAGTTGTTGGAATGTTCCGCCTAGCCAGCAAAGAATCTAGGAGCATCTGAATATAAGGACAATAAAACAATCAATGGCAACACTCAATTGTCTCGAAAAAGGTACATCATAACTTAAAAACAATAGTAATAGGAAATATATCTGAATAGAGTCAAATGTCTCACATATCTAAGTGATAGACTCCATCACTTAAGAAATTTACTTAACAGATTTTTAGTCTACAGAGAGCATAGAGCACAACGATCGTAAAGAGTAATAAGCTAAGGATCAGATCTTCTCAACGCTAACTAATTAACACTCTCATAAGGCCTCCAATCTAGGAAATCCAAATGTGAACGAATGAATGTGAAGTACAAGAAACGAGTAGGAAATTAGGGTTGCATAAGAAATAACCTCGCCTAACTCAGAAAACACTAATTTGTTAGAAGATCCAGCCAATGAAGCAATGGCAGAAACAGCATATTTTGCCTGAGAACGAGTACCATCCAAGCACATCCTCTCCAGAACAGGGTAATAGTCACTGAAAAGGAGAACAATGTTTACATTATGCCCAGATCCATAAAAACATACTAGTTGTTGTCAAAGGATGCTATCATGCAAGTCGTACTTCACACTGAATAGAATGTCTTTACTATTTAAAATTCTAATATCATATAACGTCCCTATAGGTAAAATCATATTATGAATATTCAGCATATCTTGGCAAATCATAAACTTCTTTATTATCTTGGTATTGAAGAATTATTAATGACGAGACAGACAAATACACTACCAGAGAGTAAAAGTTCAAACACCAGACGGACAGTTAAGTCTAACACCTTCCTAAGTTCATATATCAGGATAGAGATTTTATGTACACGAGGCAAACAGAACAGTAGTGCCTGCTAAGTTGGAGTGCGAGTTGGATCTCTGAGAGTAGATCTGTAAACTTGCATCATAGAAGGCAGTACTGCTTTAGTTTAACCGAACATCTAATTATATCAATTACTTTTGCTACAGAATTATATCAACTTAAACCTGAACCCATTGGAAGACAAATTATTGCTGTGGAGATTACCTGAACTTGACAGAAATAAATGGAGCCGCCTTTGATAAAGCTTCAGTTAGCTCAGCAGCAACTGAATCATCTTCCTTTAATAGCTTCAGAAACTGATCTTCGGAACCTCTCAGGTAAGAAGGGAACATGTTGAGGATGACCTAAATTAAGGAAATCAGTACTTGTGTCTCATGCCTATCCAAAGTTCATGTACACAATGCTAATGTGTACTTTAAGAACGACTATTCATTTAAGATATAAGCTTATGTTTTATGCAGCAATAAGAGTTAACAACGGAACACCTAAAGGAACAAGGATAGATGCCAATTAGAGCAAAAAGACCTTAACAGTAAGGATAATAATTACAGCATATCATCATTTTGCCGATGTATATATTTACCAGAAGAATTTTGATGGAAGGAGCCTTCAATTGCATGTTACCAGAGGTGCTGCTACAAAGTTGATTCAAAAGATACTGAACATGCTCTGAGCTAAATATAGTAGGTGAGCATCTTGTAGAAAGTTCGCACAGGAAGTCATAGAGATGATGTTTGTCACCAATCGTCTTTAGAAACTTCTCCTGAAAATAAGATACAGAACAACATTGAGAAATGTTTACCTCTCCATGTAGTTAAGTCGAATATATCCAATAGTGACATTTACGAATCTTTTTATTTCCTCTACCCTGAATTCTGACGTGTTTCCTATAAAATATTCTCGTTGATATTGGTAATACTATATAGTGCACCATAGAATACCATCAAGAATGGGCAAGTAAAATATTCATGAAAGTATAGATGTTTCAGGCAAATCGTTTATGCATTGTGAAACCACACAGAATCAAATAATCTATCTGTTGCCCTCAAACGTTTGGACTTACTGTAATGATTTGGGCATTTGTTGATGTCAGCTCATCCACCAGTAAAGTCAAAGCATCAACAATTGGCGTGTCTCTCATTTGATCTAATTTATGCAAGGACTCTTCTGCCTTGGAGGGGTCTGGAAAGCAAGCTGACAACTTTACAAAATAGCTCTTGAGTTTTCTTTGCACTTCTTCTATATTGTGATCCTGAAGCAAGGATAAGACTAAAACAATTAAACTTTGTGAAACCCACATGATCTCTGACACAGAACTAAACAGAAAAAATAAACCAGACCTTTGCTTCCCTCCAGAGGGTCAAGCAATGCCGCAAATCATTTTGCAACCTGGAAAGATGATGAGTGAATAACAAGAAAGCCTGTTACCCAATATGTGATGGTACATTTCTATTCTACCTTCTTTTTTGAGATAAAATGGAATTGAGTGACTTCAAGTGGATGTGGTTTGTAACAGCAATGCATTGGACCCAGTGCTGCATTCTCTCCTCAACAGGAAGAAGGCGAGGAAAAAGATCGTTGGAGAACACACGTTCCATATTTTGGGACCTACATGATTCATAGACCTATATTAGTTTGTCGGGGATTTATCTTATAAAGGAAAACAGTTCAAGAGTAACTGGTACATCAATCTACCTGAATTCTTTATCACAGCAAAGCAGCAGGATTTTGCACACGATTTGCTCAAAATGACCATTAATTGTCATGTAGCCTTCGGAACACTTGTCACAGTAATCTTGATATACTTCTGTCAACTTCTGCAGAGCCTTCTTCCTGACAGATATCTTTTTCAAACAAAAACGCAATAAGATGATGAGTAATCTAAAAACATAGATTTAGTCATAAGCTGAAATGTCGAATACCTTCTTATCCCGAAGCCTCTCACTGGCTTCAGAAATCAAACTCAAAGGAACAGACTTCATATTAGACTTCATGATCTCACAAGCAACAATCAAAGCCTGTGTTCTCACCCTATCATCAAAATCTAATAGGCGTTCTTGGATAGCAGCTGAACCAATAAAAGACACGAGGACTTATTAGAAGATAGACAGAAATGATGATACAAGGTTAAAAGAGAAAGTGGTTAGGAATATTACTAAGAACTCCAGATGCCTTAGTTCCAGACGGATTTGCCAAGTAACACTGTTTGCCACATTTCAATGCAGCCATTCTGACTTCTGCGGATTTATCTGAGAATCTCCTCAAGAACTCAGCAAAAAGATCTAGGTATATCTCTCCAATACAGTGCTTAGGCTGTGCAAAAATCCTTCCAGCTAAGTTAATGGCTTTTATTCGAACATCAACTTGTTCAGTCTGTAGACAGAGAAAGTACCAATCCTGGTGAGTCATAATAACAAGCATTGAAGATACATAAAAAATTATTTGAACCAAAACAATTAATAGCTTGCTTAAAAATGCAACTTAACAAAAAATAGTTAGTTCATGCGTTTAGCAGTATGCAAGCGTATAATAAGTACCAGTAGTTCTTGGGTCAACTTTGGGATAACCGCTAGCAACATTTGAGGAGCATTTAGGGAGATCTTAAATATGATTTCGTGATATGAGTCTTTGAGATTGCTCTGGATCGCATCTCTATCCACAAAACAGGAGATTAAAAAGCTGCAAATTAATGGCTCAAGGGTGTGGGCACAGCTTTGAATGAGAGAACTGGCAAGGTTGTTAATATCAGAAGTTGCATCCTGTAAGCATGTGAGAGTACACAAATCATTTGACAGTTTCAGACACCATAATGAATAAACCCATGCACATCCATACCTTTTCCTCCTTTACAAGGTTTTCCAAGATAACATCCACAACTGACGAACTTGCCTCTTCGTTCAGAATATCAATCAGTATAGTTAAAATGTCATTAAATAAACTCTGTTGTATTTGCAGCGTGTTAGCATTTCGATTCTGCGTTTTAGCATTTGGATGCTGAGTTGAACTTTGTTTATGGTGCTCTCTGCAAAGAAAAAGGAAAATGTGTGTGTCAATTTAGTTCCACAATAACCTAGAAGTATTCGCGTAGATGAAATTATCAACATAGATCAGTTCATCTCTTACCTTACAACAGAGAAAAATATGTTAAACATCTCATGAATCAGATCCTGGCAGTCCACGTCTAGCATTACCAGACAACATTTACATCGAGAGATTGTCTCCAAGATTTTTGCTCTCTTCGAGAAATAAGGGCTTACAGTGTCAGATAACTCTGAAAACTCAGCAAGAAAGAGAGTAAAGATATCCTGAAATGGGATACGACATGTTAGAATAACCCAGGAAGCCCTAAATCAGTAGTGACGCTGTAATTTCCGCACAAGTGCAAGTACCTACTCAAACAAGAACCATTAACCAGAATCCACGAGAGAAAACAGAAATATGTACATTGTGGAGGATTTAGAATCTTCATACCCTGAGATACTTGTCTTCAAAAGGTGGTTCAGGTGCCAGGATCCTAAAAATCTCGGTGACACAAACAGTAACCAAAAGACTAACGTCATTATCGCGATTTTTTAGAAGGCCATGCTTTATAATAGATTTCTTCAGAGGTCGTAATTCAGCTTCTAGCAGTTTTACAGCTTTTATCTTGTTTGCAGCTTCGATGGCTAAAGGCTGCTCGATTTGTGATAGAGTAGTAGCGACTTCCTGCCAAATTACAGAAATAGATGTAAGCAAACTCTAGCACATAACCAGGTTTGATATGATAATGAGCATCATCACAGAATATTTCGGATCTGATTGACAAGAAAACTATCACATCATCAGCACCAGGGCTGAGCCATTACGATGTCACGCCGTTCAGATCAGCCGCTATGGATTGCGAGAAAATAAAAATCGTTCCCCAATCGGCAAAGCAAGAGATGATGCCGTGACCTCAGAACCAGTGAGCAACATCGATCCGAGGAAACGGGAAGAAAACTAACGAAATCCTCATAAAACAGGCATTCTCGCATCACCCATTTAGGTCGAACTCAGTATTCAACTTCTTGGGAGTAACAACTAGTGGCTAACAGTCAAGAAACTGAACCCAAGAAGAAGATCGGTTCAACTAAAATAAAAAAAAATAAAAACTAGAAGGAGCTACAAATTTACCCGTAGTGACTTGACCAGGGAATCCTTATTGGGACGAGATGATTGAAGCAGACGAGAACCAAGCTCGGATACAAGCTTCGCCGGACTTTTCTCCATCGGTAACGCTGATGAGGGAAAAAAACCCTAGCAACTCCTCACTGGACTGAAGGGAGGGTGAGTACAAATCCAACGTTGTATCTACAAGGAGCGGAGGGGGGGGGCGGAGGTTTGGGCGGGAGGGATATTTATTCCACATTTTTTTATCACAAAATAATAAATATATTGAACACAAAATACGAATTTAACTGGTAAAAAAGTAAAAGAAAATACGATTTTAAGTCTTGATTTGTACGTTGGCAAAAAAAAATTGTATTAATTTTGTGAGTGCCAAGGTAAATACAAAATACAATTTTAGTAAAATCTATGAAATTAAATATCGATTCAATCATTGGAAAAATTATAAATCATTGAACCCTACAAGATAATACAGAAACCTCCAGGCCCATTAAATATTTCTCAGAAGCCCAAATATGTTTTAGGAAACTGAGAGGCCCATTCAACATTATACAAAACCGATTTTTTTCTAACCACGGTTCTATTAACTTAAATAATTAAATCTATTAAATTCGTGTTATAGGTTTTTTAATGTTTAAAAAATTTTAACAAAAATAAAAAAAAATTATATAATTTTTCGGTTTGGATATTATTAGGTTTGGTCTGCATTTGGATATGTAGATCGCAGCATATAGTAATTGATCACATCTTTGTCTCTAATTCTCAGGCGGGGTTATATTTTATTCGATCAAATTATCACTAACTAAACCCTATATAAGGTAATAATAATGATTGTGTTAAGAGGTCAAATTTATCTAAATGGATTAGGTTTGCTTGTTTATATGTCACTAATCAATAAATAATGCAAAATTAATTAAGAAAATTACTTTGAAAGAAGATGAATTGATATATTAACCTCTTAAAAAAATTGTTTTTTTGTTGTTTATTGAGTTTGTATTCATTGCTTAGATTATGCAAAAGGGAACCCAAAACTTGCTGCTTACTTTATTGAAGATCTAGAATCTATATATATATATATACTAATATATACATACATTAAACATCTCTATCTTAATGTTCACATAAAGTGATAACATAACGTGATTGACTTTTTCATGGTTAGGCCAAATCACTCATATATTGGATAATTGGAATTTGATGGTCGTGCATTATATACGTTCGTGAAATTTCCCCATATTAAAATTGGTTAAAGGTATATACAAGACCGGTTCGACGATTTTTCATGTCTAAAAAAAAAAATTGATATTTTTTACTCATAAAAAAATTAGTAAACAAAAATATTATGAAAACAAACCACATGATTAAGGTTGGTATTTAGATACCCATTCGGTTTTGGTTCGGTACTTTCGGTTTCATGACTATAGGATTTGTTCGATTTTTTGAAGATTTTGGTTTAGTTTCGGTTCGAGTTTGGATATTTGATAAAAAAAATTCAAAAAATACCAAAAAACTAAAAGAATATTAAAAAAACACCAAAAAAAAATTTAGGACCAAAATTTAATACCCTAATAATTATGATGCTTAAGGATCGGTCTTAATTGCCCTTATGGACAAGTCGGCACTGGTATATATATATATATATATTCATTATTCACATAATATATAATTTAGATAAATCAAATATTGTGAATTTTGCTTGTGTAAAAATTGATTTAGTTTGTGCGTTACAAAGAAAGAAAGGAAATAAAAGCAGAAAGATGCGAGTGTCTATTTCCTTCCATTATTATATACTAAAATTGAAGTGAAATACTTTTTTCAATAAAAAAAGTGAAGTATATTATATATAGAGTTTTTAGTTCTTTATGTGATATTTATCAAGACTTTAAAAAAGTAAATATAGTTTTGTGATATTATACCAAAATTGGTAAAGTGTGAAATTAATAAAGTCGCCAGTTTGTTGCAGTTTTTGGCTGCCAAACTTTATAATAACTTAAGAGTAAACGTAAAATCCTATTAAAGCTATTTCGTAAAAATATCTTTTGAATATTTTATTTTTATCAGATAAATAAAATTAAAATGAAAACTAGTTATTGCATACTAGTACATATTTTGATAAATTCAACGCCCACATGCTACGTATATTGTTTGTATTCAATTTTTTTTACATATCTACACCACAAACCGATTTTATTAACTATATGAACCACAATCTGCTTTTATTAGCTAAAACATAAAGGGAGGTTTGCAAAAATACTCTCATTCAAGCTTTTCTTGCAAAAATGTTTTAATCATGCATTTTTTACAAAAATACCCAACATTATAAATGATATACCCTCACACTTTATGAAAAATTTGAGAAAATGTATTCAGTTAGGACATTTTGCATAATTGATTTTTAGAAACTTTCTTCATTCAAACATTTTTTGCAAAAATATCATAACAATAGACCCAATGGTATAATTGGTAAACCCTACAAAAAGAACACATTTACAAAAAAGTTTGAATTAGGACATTTTAGGTAATTCCTCAAACATAAATTAAATGCAATTTTCCGTTTGATGACGGGTGTTGGAGAATCAGAAAAATGTCAGTTACCATTTACCAATTAGACTACCTTTAAAAAAACCAGCTTCTTTGATTTAATGAAAAAACAGTTTTTTACCAAATTATTAACTCAAAAAAAGCCACAAAATGTAAATTAATTGGGGAGTAAACGTATATAACGTTCAACTTGGTTTACCACAATAATATAATTATAATGTTTGTATGATCAAAACCAATAAATTGGAATAAATCAATATATTTCTTTAAAAAAAATATATTGCAGATAAAAATTATAATAATTGATTAGCAAAATATTTTCATCTAGTATATAGTTTTGTAAATCTAAAATATTGAATCAAATAGTTTATAATAAAAAAAATATAATAGATAGAACAATTAAAGCCAGTAATATATTGGAAACTGAAAAAATTCGTTATTCAAAGATAATATGCGTTGAAAAATAAAACAGTTATTTAATCAACTTTAATATTAAATGGAAATATTAATTGTTAGTATATTTTTTACTATAAGATAACTTGTTATAATATTTCATTCTTTATAGTATATTATTATATTTTCTAAATTTAAATGATTTCACACACATCTTAAAATGAAATACAGTAACTTTTTTAATATATTTTATTTTTTTTATTTTCTGATGTTTCTTATAAGTTTATAATAAATGGAAACCTACGGAAGAGCAAAACATTATTTTCATGGCTTAAGAGAGAGACAAAGACATTTAAGATTGATGAAGAAAATGAGAATTTGAAGCAAATCAATCACAAGGAAGACGAGCTTCACTGCTACCGTTACACCTTCTCCTACTTTCACTTTCCTTAGGGTTTCCTCTTCTCCTTCTTCCTCCTTTGGCTGCGCAGACCGATTCTCATTACCTTTCGCTTTCAATCTCACCGATTCACTTCCCTAGACTCGTTAATTTTTGTGTTGTTTTGTTTGATTCTGAAATTTGGTGGAATATTTGGGGGTGGAGTGTGAGATTGCTTAGATTAGTGTGAGGTAGAGGAGATAGACTGGCGGATATGGAGGAAGGCAGTGTGTTCAGATCTCTGCTAGCGATTCTTCAGTGGTGGGGTTTTAATGTCACCGTCATCATCATGAACAAGTGGATCTTCCAGGTATATTCTACTCTTGTTTTCCTTCGATTTCTTGGATTCGGTTTTACTGAATTTTGTACCCTTTTTTTTTTGTTTTGTTTCTCCATTTGATCTGATCTGTGTTTCGGATTATACTGTTGGAATTTGTAGCGTTTGGCGTTTTGAAATTGAGATTTCTGCTATTGATTTTTTCGCTCGACGAGTCTGTATTGAGCTTTCACTTTCAGCTACATAGATTAACTAAACGCTGAAATTACTTTGGAAACTTGCAGAAACTGGATTTCAAGTTTCCGTTGTCGGTTTCTTGTGTTCACTTCATATGTTCTTCGATTGGAGCATACATCGTGATCAAAGTTTTGAAGCTTAAACCATTGATCGTGGTTGATCCAGAAGATCGTTGGAAGAGGATTTTTCCAATGTCTTTCGTTTTTTGCATCAACATAGTGTTGGGAAATGTTAGTCTTCGCTACATCCCGGTTTCTTTCATGCAGACAATCAAATCCTTCACTCCAGCAACTACAGGTGGGTTTATTATAAATTCAATAGTGATCTTCCCTGTTTGTTTGGATCTCAGTAGAATCTGATGTTTTCTTGTATGTTTGAGCGCAGTTGTGTTACAGTGGTTGGTATGGAGGAAATACTTTGATTGGCGTATTTGGGCGTCGCTGGTGCCAATTGTTGGAGGAATTCTTCTGACTTCTGTTACAGAACTTAGTTTTAACGTTTTTGGGTTCTGTGCTGCGTTGTTTGGATGTTTAGCTACTTCCACAAAGACCATTCTAGCAGAGTCTCTCCTTCATGGATACAAATTTGACAGGTCAGTGCTCTTCTTGGGTTCTCCTGATGAATTATCTATTCAGTTTCGATCTTTTAGCCAAATGATCGACGCTGATTCCTGGGATCTACTCTTAGTTTTACTTTTCAAGGACAGTATTATCTTATTGTTTCATTTTGGGTTTGATATGCAATCATTTTGCATTAGATAACCATGAGATGATGCTCTCTTAGTCCAAAGATGAATTTGCATACATTTTAATTGTGTTTAACTCCAAAGGTGATGATGTATCACTCTTTCTAATTATTAAACAATAGCATCACATTTGAGAAGTAATCATATTCTCTTTTTTCATGGAATTGACTTGTTTTTCCTCTTTTCTTTGTCCCTATTTAGCATAAACACAGTATACTACATGGCTCCTTTGGCCACCATGATTCTCGGGTTACCGGCATTATTACTGGAAGGAAACGGAATACTGAGTTGGTTTGACGCCCACCCGTCTCCCTGGTCGGCCCTCATCATTATATTCAGTTCTGGTGTGCTAGCCTTCTGCCTCAACTTTTCAATCTTCTATGTCATTCACTCAACCACTGCAGTCACATTCAACGTGGCTGGAAACCTTAAGGTAACAATCAATCCAAACCCATAACTAACCTCTTCTTTCTGATTAATCTGAACCAATGTTCAACAAATCGTGCCTAGGCCTGTCTAAATTCCGATTAATCCCGCATCCGTCTAGGTGGCGCCTAGGCACTGATTTCTTGTTAACAATAGAAAACATATGCGATTTGTCTATAGTAATTGGTCCATCATGTGATTATAATTGGTAAAACTTGATTTAGTCGGACTAATCAGTCGGTCGATCTAATGTTTAAACCTTTTAAAATGTTTTTTTTTGTCTAATTAGTTCTAAACTACTTAAATTTATGTATCATTATAATACTTAAATCTATTCGTAGACTCTATAGTTAGATTATCTTTGAACGCCTAGAACCGTCCTAGGCTCCGACTAGTCGTTCTAGGTGTTATACTTCTGTTGCCTTACGCTTAGTGGTTTTTTGAACCTTGCTCTGAACTATCTAAATTCACAAAACCAAAAACATTTTAATTATCTATACTTGTCATGCTGAGCTCTTATTAGTTTCTTTATCTTACCATGAGTCCATGACCATGAAAAATAGTGTTTGCAAACTATATAAACCTGCAAATCATGTAAAACTACTACCTAAAGTTTTATTTTTGCATCTTTACTCTTCACATAAACGTGTCCATATATAGATCAATTGAATTCTAGGCACTGAACCAAGGCCCTTTATCGCTTATCTTCTTTCTTTGCGGCACTGGCCATTGTTAAACTCTAACACATATATAACATGATTCCTCGCAGGTTGCAGTAGCTGTACTCGTGTCATGGTTAATATTCCGTAACCCAATTTCTTACATGAACGCTGTTGGATGTGGAATCACACTTGTGGGTTGCACATTTTATGGATACGTAAGACACATGTTGTCTCAGCAAACACCAGGAACTCCTCGGACTCCTCGTACACCAAGAAACAAGATGGAGTTACTTCCTCTTGTTAATAACGATAAACTTGAAGGCAAAGTCTGATCATCGTTAGTTCAAAATTCTCCAGTTCCCATATAGGTTACCACTTGGTGCAGATTACTGAAGAGAAGTGTTTATGCAAAAGGGCGTTTTAACCGTGAACATATCTATTAGCTCAAACCCTGGACGAAAAAACAAAGACACGAGATACTTTTTTAAGAATTTTACTCAAAACGTTTGGGTTAAGTAGAGAAACGTAAACATTTTGGGTTTTGTTTTGGCTGATAGAGAAGATAATGGTTCCTAGTTCCTACTATTTATGTGTCTGTAATATCTTAGAATCTTTAATTTATCATCAAACAAATTTAAAAAATCTATGGGGATGGTGTTTATTTTCAAATTTTTTGTTTAAATTTAGAGAAAAATTTATAGAATTGATTTTTCATTATGAAGAGTAAATAATTATTGATTTTTTCAAAAATTAATTTATGTTTTTCAATTATAAACAGTAAATTTTTTTTTAGAAAAAAATATCCAACCTTTTAAATTTATGGGGTTTTTTTTACAAATTTAAAAGTTTTGGAGTATTTTGTAAAAAATAATCTGGGTGTTTGAGTATATAAAAAGTTAGGATGATGTTTGCGTATTGTTCAAAACATTGAGTATTAAAATACGCATTTAAAATGGTTATGTTTTTTTATCGATTTTCTCATAGATTGTGTTTTTTTTGCAATTTACCCAAAAAATTTTGGTATTTAAAAATTTTTTTGAAGAAAACTATTGAAAATGTTCGAAAGGAAAAGAGAGTTACATGAATTTGGTATATAAATTAATAAACTATGCACTAAAAGTTCAAGCCTAGACATCATCAATCTCCTAAAGTTAGTTTAAACATATCTAAATCTCTTTAACAAGTATAAGCTTTTCTCTAATTTCTATACAACTGATCTGGTTTCTATTCATTTCTTCTATATCTCGTATGCTCACCCAAGAATGCAATATCTTCTTGGGATAAATCCAATGAGCCTGAACTCAGATAATGTCGAACTTCTCTTGACCTGAATCCACAAAAATTCGAGGTTAAGAGAGTAACCAAACTATACAAGCCAAGTACTTGAACATATGATCAACATATTGCTACTTACCTTCGGCGTCTGCGATTCTCCATGGCTCCTGATATCGGTTCAGATCTTGAAATCTGCCCTATGCATGAAATATATTCGTGGAAAGCTTCTCCTCTTATTGTTGAGTATGATTTGGGAGGGATTACAGACTCTAAGATACCGGAAAGCCGTAACATTCGCTCACTGCGTTAACAAAACAACGGAAAATTTTCGATGATGAGCATGTAAGTATGAGTTTTGCTTTGCTATCTCCAAGATTGTAGTTAATTAAGCAACGGATAACAGATTGGGAATTATATACGAAGTATTTAATAGTTCGAGTAAGTCGAAAGATACCGTTTCATATCCAGAGAGGTTTCACTGCTAGATGTGTAATCTTGTCTTGCCTCATCTACTGTCAAAACATTTCCCGGTACTATAGAAGGAACAGATCCTGTTAAAGCTATTTGGTTTGCAAAATAGCAAAACCCTTGTTGTGCTACAGAAGAAGTCATCTGGTCAAGAACGTGAGATAAATTAGACGTATCAATATCTCCAGAATCGTTCATCAATGGCTCCAAAGATTCCTGTAAAAAAAATTAAAATTCATTAGTTAAAATGTGTGAGCTAACAAATGTGGAAGTTAAATGGAAGCTGAGGTTAATACTCACAATGTTCTGGCGTCTAGATTGGGTCAGATCAGCTTCTGCAATTAGGTTAGTTATTTGATGAGTGAGATCAAGAACTTGCGGAGCTTCTACTGGTTCTGAATCCAAGAACGCCTTAAGATCAACATGACTAGAACATATCTTTTTCCATGATTCTTGCACCGAATCTCTAGAGTTATTATCACACTTTGATTTCTGCGTGATCTTCGATATCTTATTGAAATCTATACGGCTGCATTCATCTGTTACTAGTTGCAATCTCTGGAAATTTCCAACATATTCCTTAACACAATCTTCCATCACCGTTCCATCAGATGAAGCAATTATCTCATATGTATTCGTTAAGCAATCAGGAATCTGAGATCGGTCTGCGTATGTACCGTTCGATGATGGTTTCTGTACAACACCCTCGCTCATGAACACTTCTACTCTTCTTCCATCAAAATGACCACATGATACCGCTCTTATTGATATCTCACCTTCACTATCCATCTGAGTTTCTGGAACAATTGAAGATTCCGGTACACATGATACATCAATTGATTCAGACACCTCGTTAATGCACGAGAGTTTTGATGCCTCGTACTGATGACTTTGCTCCGGTATCTCTGCTCTGATAGGATCTGAAGTAACAGGGAGTGGAAGAGTAGTACCGTTTTGCACCTCTCGACAAAATGAGAACGATGGACCATTGTCGTGGACGGCTAATTTGCCGAGGTCTCTTGAAATGGAAACATGTATGTCACTCAGAGGTTCATCATCTGAATCAGAGGACATTACTACATTGGGCTTTCTCCTCCGGTTGGACCGTGATGACGACAATGGTCGGTAGGAAATGTTACTAAGTTCACAGGGACTACTTAGGACGTCTTCCAATTCATCAGAATCATCGAAGTAAGTGTTCCGTCTTAACATGGCTGCTTTCTTAGCTTCTATGCTGTTTTTTTCTGTGTCACATCTCCATAATCTATTAAACATTTGATCGTTTTCAACTTCTCCAATAAATACTTCCACTGTCGTCCGATCTTCCTCCGCCTTGGATAATGCCTTAGATATCTCACTCTCTACTAACTGAGACAATTGAGAAGGAAAATCCCGTGCTATAATCTGGGGAAGCAGCTTATGACCAGCTTCATGATCAAAGAGATTTGGACCACCTGTGTTCTTCGCCTTTCTGGCTACATAATCATACAAATTGGACCTGAGAATGACAGTTGCTATTTTGTATGAAGTAAGAAACGTATAAAGTACCTCTTTTGAATCCTTTACTCTGAAACCAAAATTGTAATTGCGAAGTGGCTTTTCGTATATCTCCGCCACTAAACATGGTCAATTGCTTTAGTGAATCGGAATCAACTTTAACGTCCTCTGCTGCACAAACCTGTGAAACTACGAATGTTAATAGAATCCAGTGAACAAGTAAAGGTTAAGCATCAGGATGCATACCGAAGAAAGATGGCTAAACAGCTCTTCTGATGATGGCAACGAAAAGCATATTTCAATCCTGTCCAAGTTGTCTGGTATACCATGATTTTTGTCTGTATATATCAATGTGTAATACAGTTTCCATCAGCAAAGTAATTAAGATGGTTAAAATTGAAAAACAAAAAGTGATTTTGGCAGCTACCATTGGCAGTCAATACCACTGGTCCTTTAGCTTCCTCAGCGATCTGCTGGATAGCAGAAAAGAGACCACGATCTTCAGCAAATAAAATATCTACGTCCTCAAAAAGAATCAAAGGCTTTAAGTTAGCTCTGCCATTCTGGCTACTTAATAAAGATGCCACTTCAATCGCATCTTCTACTGCTCTGCCATCAGTACAGGAATTGAAAAGAGGGTCTAAGGACCTGAAGAAAAAGAGAAAATAAAAATGTTCATGATCCTTTACATGGGTTTTACTAATAGTAATGCAAAAAAATAAAAATCTAAGCATAAACTGGTACCTTTGCAGGCTATGTGACTTGAGAGCCTCCCCAAATTTATGTCTCACAACTGTTCCATTTCGGCATTCTGATGCATTAGACTATAGATAAAAGTAATTAGAAACAATTGCATGCCACTAGAGAAAAAAGATATCCTCTTGCAGGATAAAAAAAACTTCAGATATATGTATCCAAAACTAGTTATACCTCAAGGATTTTAAATCCTTGCTCTTTAGCACAAGCATACACAGCTGCAGATTTCCCACTCTGCAACACAGGGTAATCATAATAACAAACATAAGAATCCCATACATGAAATTTGAGAGTAATGTAGAAGTAAGAAAACTGAAACGTGTGAGAATATTTGAGTACACACCCCAACTGGGCCAACAATTACGAGAACATTTTTCAGGCGTTCTTCAGCACCAATATTTTCTGAGTCGGTGCCACTTTCGTAACCGTTGTAACTAGCGTCTTGGGATCTCTCTTCGTCATTACTCAAGTAGTCTCTGCTCGGCTGAAAGACTCTCTCATGCCATTGACACATCCATTCATTCATAAGTTTTACAGATTCAGTGTTACCACAAACCTGCAAGAAGGTTGGATTAAGAAATAAGAGAAGATTGTGTTGCGGCTATTCATTAATCATTTAAGTGCAGAAAATTCAAACATCCAATCCGCTATGAAGGCGACAAGTTCAACATGCCTCACCTCCGAGGCACTTCTTGGCTGGTACTTATCTACCCATAAGCTATTACGAAGCTGGTCACTGCAATCATTACCACATATTAAAATTTATAGATTCCGCATTCTAGAAAGAAAAAGAAGGCTAGAAAACTTCTAAATATATCATAAATGGCAACTTAGTTGCTATTAACCTACAACATGCGTTCACTAGTGATGTTGAGCCACAAAACCATTACCTTTCTCGACATGATATGCTTTGCACTTCATTAGAAAAGTCTGCTGCGCCACCAGCAAGAGAAGGCAGGATAACTGCTTCATGCATTCCACAATCCTAGAAATAATGGAGGAAATGACCCTTTGTCATGAATGATTCCAAGAAAAGAAAAACACAGACCAGAAGGGGGATTTTGAGCTCACCGCTGTTTCCGCTTCATCTAAGAATCGCAGAGATGCATCTGCGATATTGTCTGATTGACTAACACATTGTTTTGTCTCCTCGTCAATGCACACATCAGGATGTGAAGGAGTAGGCAGTTCATTTAAATCAAATTCTTTGGGTCGTTGTTCAAGATTGTTAAATTTCATTTGTTGATCAGGACTTCTGATGGTGGATGCTTGATCAAAGAAAGTCCAATTCTTCCAATCAATGGATCGATCTGCATCCTAAGAAGTACATTTCACAATTCAGATTGTTTTGCTCCAAAACATGATGAGGATGATACCCTACATGTATATGGCATACCTGAAACCTCTCAAATACATGGATAGGACCGACAGTGACAACTTCATCTCTTCCACGACCCTGACACCTACCATTCTCTGTTTCAGCTGCTTCTTGATTTTTTTTACCCCCTTTCCAAGACGAGAAAAACGGATGTATTTGCTTGCCAGCAAACAACCGCGAATCTTCCTGCAGATACAAACCAAAAGATACCCGAACTTCAAACTCAATTAACATCAGCGCAAAATATCCCCGGAGTTTTAAAGCTACTTCAGCTAAGCGATATAAGAAGGATTGATGGATTTCACAGTAAAGATACCAACCCATACCGAACACTATTTCAGTTCATGGTCATACAATTTACATACGAACTCAAGAAGGACAAATAAAGAAGGTCCATATATGTTTAACCGTAGTAATTACTTACCTCAGCTTTTAATTTTGCTTCCAGCCGCAAATTGGATATTGGAGATGACACATTCGCAGCAAGCACCTGACTAGCAGCAGCTACAGTACCGTTCTGAGTTGCACTTTTCTTAGGCGTTGATTTTGAAGGCGACTTTTTTGTAGCTAACTACATTTAAGAAAAAGTAAGAGATGCCACGCTTAGAAGATCTCCTCAAACGCAATCCGCATAGAAAAATCATCACCTAAGTTCTTCTAGCTACCAGGCTTGGCCGAATAAGCTAAGCGTGGTGATCTATAGCTGAATAATTTAGTATACAAACCTTTTTGGGAGTTTTGCTCTTCGGAGTCTTCTCTTTCGGTTTTCTCCCCCTCTTCTTCCCTTGACTACCACAGATATTCCCGTCTCCTCTTTCGCCTTCCTCTTTTTTATTACCAGCATCGGTCATGCATTCTTCATTGGACTCAATTACTGCCGGCGATTTAGGCGGAATCAACGTCGACTGAACCAACTTCCGGCGGACATTCCTCCGTGGAGTCACCTCCAGTTCGATCGCCGTCGCACTCTCACCTGACTTCTCCATTGGACAGATTCGCCAATTAGGGGTTTCAGCAATTGCAATTCGTGAATTCAGAGGTGCGGTAGAATCTAGGGTTTTGTGTGAATTTGGGGATCGTGTGAGAAAAATAAAACGTTAAAAACACATAGAAAAGATTGATTTTAGGTGAGATAAATAGAATTTTGGGAGGGAAGAAGGATTCGTTTTCCCTTTTTCCCGCTGAAATTATAACCGTGTTTGGCGACACAGAGGCTCATAGATTCTTTCCTTTTTATCTTTCGATAGAAAAAAGAAATCACTTGGGCCAAAAGTAAAATTACTTGATTTTTTCCTTTTATTTTAACGCAAAAATTACTTGATTTAATATATTTTTTTATCAGATATATTTTTTTTTTTTTTATCAGATATAATTATTTAAAACACCAGAAAAATACTAATTATTTTTTATTGAAGCATAATGAAGGAACTTGCGGAAAAAAAAAATGAAGGAAGTTTAATTTATCTGACTCTCCAAGTTTAATTCAATACAATAATTTATCTGTGTTAAAAAAAAATGAAGCAAGTTTAGAGTGAAACACATTAAAAATAATATTTTTTTATAGCTATGTAAAAAAATAATATATAATAAAAAAAAAACCTATTATTCGTTTTTTTACCCAGATTCTTTCTTTTTTTTCTGTCGAATCTTAGCGACAAACCCCAGATATTAAAAAATAATCTATAGCAAAAAATATTAATATCTATATATGGATACATATCTATATATGTATATGCTATGCAATCAATATATGGTGAGACGACCGTTGTCTTCTGTTCCCTCAGTTCTCTCTCTCTCTCTCTCTCCCCTCACTCTCTCTCTCTCTCTCTCTCTCTCTCTCTCTCTCTTTCTCTTTCTCTTTCTTTCTCTCTCTTTCTTTCTCTTTCTTTCTTTCTCTTTCTCTCTTTTCACTCTCTCGCTCCTCAGTCCTCACTCTCTCTTTCTTTCTCTCTCCTTACCCTCTCTTTCTTTCTCTCTCCTCACCCTCTCTTTCTTTCTCTCTCCTCACTCTATCTCACTCACACTTTCGTAGGGGGGAAGAAGTACGATTTCAAGTTTCTTCAAAATCCAAAAGCACTTGAGAATCTAATCATTCTTCGAATGTTTCCATAGATCTTGTTTCTGAGCTTCTTTCAATTCTTCTTATCTAATGCTGGCATTGTCTCGAAAGAGGAGACAGACTCAAACCCTAGAAATCTTCTATTCATAAAACCCTACCAAGTACCTCTATCTTTACTTGAGGGAAATCACGAGTCACAAATCAAAATGAACAACTCAGCAAAATCCTCGTTTCTCTTTCTAATTCTAGCTTCAAGCTTAGCAGCTATGGCGACTGCAAAATCAACAATAGAAGCCTGCTCTAACACCAACAAGTGCAACTCCTTACTCGGATACACACTCTACACAGACCTCAAAGTCTCAGAGCTTGCTTCCCTCTTCCAAATCGATCCCGTCTCCATCCTCCTCTCAAACGCCATTGATATCTCTTACCCAGACCTCGAGAATCATATCCTTCCCGCTAAGCTTTTCCTCAAAATCCCCATAACTTGCTCTTGTGTTGACGGAATCAGAAAATCCATCTCTACACATTACAAAACTCGCCCCTCCGACACATTCGGCTCAATCGCTGACTCTGTTTTCAGTGGTTTAGTCTCGCCGGAGCAGATTCAGGTAGCGAATCCGGTGGTTAATCCATCGCTGCTAGATGTTGGTACAAACCTTGTCATTCCCTTACCCTGCGCTTGCTTCAATAGTACAGACAATTCTCTCCCAGCAGTTTATCTTTCATACGTTGTGAGAGAAATCGACACCATGACCGGAATTGCAAAGAGATTCTTCACTACTGTTACAGATTTAACTAATGTGAACGCCATGGGAGCTCCAGAAATTACTCCCGGTGATATCCTCGCTGTTCCATTAACAGGTTAGATCCACATTCCCTTTCAAACATGTTCTTCATCTGAATATGAACAAATTGGGAAGAAATCTGGAGTTTTCTTGGTCTGAATGTGGTCTTTTCTTCAGACATTGACATATGTTTGATGTTTGCACAGCTTGTGGTTCGAATTTTCCCAAGTATGCTTCAGATTATGGATTCATCGTTCCAAACGGTAGTTATGCTCTAACTGCAGATCACTGTGTGCAATGCAGCTGTGCACTAGGAAGTAACCAGTAATATAACCTGGACTCTTTTATCCTTTGAGCTTCATTAACCAATCTGACATCAGTTTTCTTTCAATGTGATGCAGTTTGTATTGTGAGCCTGCTTCTTTGGATGTCTCTTGCTCAATCATGCAGTGTAGAAACAGCAACTTTATGCTTGGGAACATTACATCAAAGCAGAGTAGTGCTGGTTGTAAAGTAACTACTTGTAGTTATAATGGTTTCGCCGATGGCACTATCTTGACCACGTATGAGTCCTTCTCTTATCTCATTCACCGGTTAATGACTTTAACAAGCTATTTACCGATCTTTCTTGGTTCATTTTTCAGGTTATCTGTGTCTCTGCAACCAAAATGTCCCGGTAAGTCTTTCGTTAGAGTAAATGATTCATAGCAAATGAATGATACTAGTCTTACTTAGTAATGTAATACAAATGCAGGACCTCCACGGCTTGTACCGCTTATAGCCCCACCAGATACAGTTCCAGACGATATGATATATGCACCAGAGCCAGTACCAGTACCAGCACCAGCTCCTGAGTTTGATGGTGTTGAGTCCATAGCTGCGTCACCATCACCTAGAGCATATACAGTTCCTTCAAGCAGATCCATACCAGGTAACCCAGCTAACGGTCCAGCTGGGAGTATCTCTGCTGCTTCTTTTACATTAAGCTACTACTCATTTATTGCGTTTCTCATCTCCATTGCTTCGAATCTTTTGTTTTCTTTAGCTTGATCCAAAACAGCATCATCATTGGTTTCTTTTATCAATCTTGCATACTCCTTAACTTAGTAATAAAACTTCTATTTGTAAGTAGAAGTGTAGAACCAAATCTTCAGTCCTTACATATATCACACGCCACTTTCAACAACTAGTTGAATTTGAGCTTTCGCAGCCTTGATCAAATCAATCTTTGAGGTTTAAGTTGTAAGAACTCATCAACCTCCCACTAATCGTGACACCCACGAAATCTCTTCTACATTTGAAGTTGCTTCGTCAAAAACGTTCTCAGCTTCTTCTTCTTGCTCATAAACCAAAGAAAACCCGCATTTCATCACCTTGCATTCTGCAATCTCACTTCTACTTCCACTTATCACTTCAAATCTAAGAGAAACTTCACTAGGTACAGATCTCTTAAGCACTTCTATTATAGGGTTTTCGATATTGAGCCAATTGGTGTAGCCAATGAAGACATGGTCTGAATTAACCATGTGTGGCTCATCGCCTGGAAATTTGTTCCAACCTCCAATAGTGAAATTTACTTGGTTAAGAGATTCATTGTTTTGATCAGTGAACTTACAGGTGCAATTCACTTGTAGACTTTTGTTGTTTTGTTCTTTGTACTCCTTAAATGAGACAACAGCACATAAAGTCATCCCATTTAATCTACCTTCATCTCTATGCTGAAGCAGCTTCGGTTTTAAAACTGATCCATACTCTTGGTGATTAAACCATGAAGGCACTTCACTTCCAGGGAAACAAGTACTAATCATTGATTTCATGACAAACCCCTGTAAAGCACAATCAAGAAGATGTTAGATGTTTTTGAAGATACATCATAAAAGGTATAAGAACTAGACCGATACCTGATTATATCGATCTTCTGACATCATCTGGCCTCTTTTGTGAACATAAGACATGATAGCATTCTTTGAGACTTGTTCCAGCTTATGACAATTTGTGAAGTTGAATGTTGAGTGAATCTGATCTGATGGCATAACCACGGCTAGTGGAGTTGAGACTGTTCTCAATGAAGTACATCCATGTGCATCTAAGCATTGAAGATTCGGTGGAAGACTTGGTAAAGATGTAAGATTCTTACAACACTTCAACTCCAGCCATGTCAAGTGATACAGTTCACTAATGTTACATTGCAGGTTTTGTAGATTATCATTCCTACTGAAGCATAAGCGTCGCAGTAATGATAAGCTGTTCATACTCCGTGGCAGTTCTTTTATTGCCGTACGATCAAGCAGTAAACCCCGGAGTTTTTTCATGTTTTCGATACCAGAAGGGAAATACTTAAGCTGTGAACAACCAGAGAGCTTGAGTTCTTGAAGAGTTTTCAGTTTCCCAAGAGAATCAGGAAGTGTTAAGAGCTTTTTGCAGTCTTTCAGATTCAATAAGATAAGTCTATGAAGATTACCAATGGTTTTAGGAAGTCCAGCTATTGCAGTGCCGTTTAAGTGAAGAGTTTCCAGGTTTTTTGAAATCACCTGAAATTTATGGAACTTTGAGCAGTTACTAAGAATCAGAGTCTTCAAGGAATCAACAGTGATGTTTCGGAGAGATGAAAAATTTGTGCATCCTCTTAGATTCAAGAAAACAAGACTTTTCATGTTTTGAATTTCCATTGGTAGCTCTTTCAAACTCAAGCAGCCTTCAAGGTTTAACCTCGAAAGATTTGGAGCTTCTGATAAACCCAACAAGGAACTCAACTTCCTTGAATGTCTGAGGTCAACCCACTTCAGTTTTGGTGTAACCTGTGATGACCAAGACAAATTCCACCATCAGCCAACAAAGCTATGCAGATCTAATTATCAAAAACTGACTGGAAAGGTACAAACCTTAGCATCATTCCATAAACAGGTAATTTCACTGTAAGGTAACTTAAGATCAGTAAGATTCTTGGGGTCAAAGTCTGATGGAAGCTGTTTCCCTTGATATTTCAGCCAGTGGAGATATCGGAGATTATCAATTGGTAACTCAAGTCCATCAGGTAGGTTTAACTTCTGTTTATGTTCTTCACATTGACGAGGACAATCAGAATTGTAGATTTTCAGGTACCTTAGATTACACATACCTACAAATGCTTTGTTGTCTAAAGGCATTTCCTCCATTTTAGACATGTCTAGAGCAAAACCTCTAACTTTATCTCTTTCCTGGTTATAACAAATGAGCATCACAAGTTAGTCATACCACATAAAGATTCTACAGTTGATGTTCAAAGTGATATCTATGATCTATCTCACCTCTTTCTTCTTCGCTGCATCGGTCAAATCCTTAGAATTTGATAGCAACAACCTATGATTCCCTGACGAAGATTCATCACTTGAGGGTTTTGCAAGTTCCCTTGCAAATGTATAGTATAGATTATGCATCTCTACTCGACCATTAGTGATCTGAATCAAGAATTTGTCTGCAAGTTTACTAACTACTTTCCCATCTTCTCCTAGTAAACTAGTTATGTAATTCTCATCTTGTGATCTAAAGAAACAAGCTATATCAAGAAATGCAGCCTTATGATTCTCATCTAGTTCATCAAAGGTGGTTCTCAACGCCTTTTTTATCGTCTCGTTGGAGATTTGTGTCAGTGTTCCAAATCTTGCTTTCCAGTGAGACTCGTCTTTCTCATGAAGCTCTTCACCTAATGCTTGAAGAGCTAATGGATTTCCTTCAGCGTAATCAACGAATTTTCTAGAGAGGTGTAAGAACTCAGAGAGTTTATCATCAAAAGCATACGAAGTAAAGAACTCTAAGCCCTCTTTTTCATTGAATCCAGGGACTTCATAGGTAACACAGTCCAATTTCTTGAGGATTGACTTGTCCCGAGTTGTGATCAAAATCCTGCTTCCTTTTTTAATCCAGTCGCGATTCTCGAAAACTGCATCGATGTGTTTAATGTCAGTCACGCCATCGAGTACTATCACGACTTTCTTCTGAAGTAGTTCATCCTTCGAAACCTCGAGTGGATTTCGATTATTGGAATTCGAATGCTGCTCCATGAGTAAATCTTCGACAAGCTTCTTCTGCAGGTCCTCCTTTGACATCTCAGGGCGGATTCGGAGAAACGTAGAACAGTTGATCTTCGATTGAAGCTTGAGGAAGAGTTCATTGGCGAGATAAGTTTTGCCGATTCCAACCATTCCGACGATTCCAAGAATATAAGTTTCATCATTACCTTTGGATTCGAAATCCAACTTTTCAGCTAATTGATTCAAACGTTGTTCTCCAGGATCACTACTGCTCGGTGAATCGCTAGGGATTTGGGACTGTGGATTAGGGTTTTTTTTTCGTTCCGTTAAAGCTTTGGTTAGAGCATTCTTCACTTGCGTAATGATCCTTCTCGTGAAAGCCGCAGAGTTTTCGCCACTGCAAAAAACAAAGACATCTTATTTTAACTTGATAAAAAAAAAACAAATATTACTAATTAAAATTTTATGTCTAATTTTAATTTATAAAATCTATTTAATACATGATTTCCATTTTTATTCTTATATTAATTCTGTTATTTCTCGCGGGAAACTGCATAAAACTTTAACAATATCAGCTTATTTGTATTTAATTATGAATTTATAATATTATTAGAATTACAAACACACACATGTATGCTTAATTCATTTAAATAAAGCTATCTATACTATCATTCTTGATTTTCAATTCTTTTAATAACATCTAATCTATAAAATATAATTAATTCGAAATTTCTTATAACTATATTTCTACATAGTTTCAACTTAATTATCAAACATGTACCATAAATCGTATATTTACTTATAAAAAAAATTGATGACACATACATTTTTTTGTTATGACATGGCAATTAATTGAATTTTGATTGAGCTCATTTTATTTTTTTGCATTAGCTACTTTGGATTTATGTTTTAAGTAATAAAAAATAAAATATGTTTTGAGAATTAATTGGATTTTAATCAATTAAACTGTGGTAAAAAAAAATATTTCAAAATACGAATGAACGTAGAATCAGGTTCGTGACTATGTTGTATTTTTTTTAAAGTTTATATTTATAAGAATAATTTATATGTATATTAAAAGATCCAAATTTTTTAAAAATATTGAACGGTCCAATATATTAGTAATTTATATGTTTATAGACCTAAATTTTTTTTTTACCGTTTATAGGCTCCCAAACTTTGAACACGAATACACTTTTAAAGAAAAAATTATGATA
>KE150860.1:813073-832177 GCA_000411095.1 Aethionema arabicum
TTTTTATATGTAGCACGATCTCTTTGTTGCGAAAATGGTACGGAGGGAGTACGGTGCCAAGGAAGCCTCCTGAATATATTATTAAATTACATTTATATAAATTTATATAATATGAATTATAAAAAAAAAACTTTGTTTTAGCTGGAAAGCTGACAAGAATCGGCCATGCACTATCTCATGTCTCTTTGAAGTTTGACCTCTTGGGGTTTGCTTACTCTTTAACTCTCTTGAGTCTTCGATATATATATATATAATAATAATATGTATTGTATTATTGTAATATATGTTTTCTTTTGAATCATTTCACTATTTCATTATACTTTTTCTTTTAATGTGTATTTATCTACACTTTATAAATTCACACATGCATGATGCAAATATAACAACTTTATCTTTTGTGTTTAAATTAAGTTTGAGATTTGTATTTTTACAGGCAAGATTTGATGATAGTGTATTTATTGAGAATTAATTATAATTACTTTGATCAACAAAAAAAAGATTAATTGGGGATTAATTAAGATATTAATTTATTTAGAAATATATGTTTTTATCCCTCTCTTCAATTAATAAGAGAGAGTGAGATTTTTTTTCTTGCATATAAGTTCTTATATATATATATTGACTTTTATCTTTTCTTTTTATATTCACTTTTTTTTTTCCTATTTTCCCTTTGGTCCAAATAGCATCGAGTGCATTTTTTTTCTGTAAAACTTAAAATTGTGACTTTTCTTAGAAGTAAAAGAAATCTGTAAATATAATCATGAAAATAAAATAAAAATGTAGTTCCACTAGATATTAATACTTCCTCTATTCTACAAAGATTTGATTTTTAGTTTACTTTTGTGTTTTAAGAACTTTGTTTTTCCTTTTTTATTTAATTGATAGTAATTCGATAATATATCCCCAATTAATTGTTTAATTATGGAAAATATTAGGAGAATAATGTTTTTAGTGTAAAAATAATATATATTTATGGGAAAATATTAACAGAATTTATATAATGAAACAAAAACAAAATATTTAATTAATTAACAATTAGTATGTGTGAAAGTTTTAGAAAATTATTATTTATGAAACAAATGGAGTATATATTACGTAGAAACATGTAAACTTATGTCAAATTAGTTAATCTTATCATTATTTAGGTTATAGATCAAATATAATTTACATGGTATATTTTAAATCGGGGTTATTAAATGTAAGTAATCTTATCTCTGTAATAAAAAAAACATTTTCATGTGTATTGCGTCCAAGTATTTTCTTAGCATTGATATTGACTATTTCGGTTTTTAAAAATAATTAATTTTTTTATCAACAATATTTAAAATCAGTAAAATACTAATTACAAGTTTCTCCTGTGTTTTGTAAGCGTGGGTAACGTATAAATAATACTAAATAAAAACAATAAATATTATATATATAATTAACGACAAAAAAATTAAAAAAAATAAGAGAGAGAAAACGCGGTTTATAAGAGACAGTGTAGCAATAGCTGTTTTTTTTCAACCTCTCTTTCACTCACTTCACTCTTCTTCACTATTTGGCTGCGCGTTTTCATTTTCATTCACTATTTATTTTAATATTATTTTATTTATTATTATAGGAGGGATTTTTGTAAAAATAAGTCATTAAGCATTCTTTTGCAAAAATGCCTAATCATGTATTTTTTACAAAAATACCATAACATTATACCCAACATTATAAGTGGTATACCTTCACACTTTATGAAAAACTTGGAAAAATGTATTCAATTACGGCATTTTGCATAATTGATTTTTAAAAAATTTTCTTATTCAATCATTTTTTGCAAAAATATCATAACAATAACCCCATAATTGGTAAACCATACAAAAAGGATGCATTTGTAAAAAATATTTGAATTAGGACATTTTAGTTAATTCCTCATTATTATATACTTATATAACAGTATAATATTGAAATTTTATTAGGGTTAATTATTTCAATTTTATTTGAATATTTTAACATGTTACTTCACGAAGTTGCCTCTTCTTGTATCCTTTTATTAAATCTTAACTCCTATTAGAATCCTATGTATTCTCTCGTTGGATTTATTATTATTTAAAAATTTAAATACATTGTTTTTTTTCTTAAGAAAATAATTATGATGTACGGACTCAACATATATGATTATTCTGGAAATTTTGAGAACTTTTTTTAACACCAAATTTTATGAAAAATTGCAGTTTTCAAAGGCCACTTTCTTAGAAAGAAAAACATTTGACATTTTCAAACGTAGCTGTAATTTGCAACTCCAAAAGTCATTAGTTTTTACTATTAATCGATTTAAAAATTCACAATTCAAAATTCTAAGCAGTAACTTTTTATTTATTATTATACTTATTAATATTCCATATAAATAAATTAAAGTAACCACATCCGATTATATTACCGTATTTTTCCTAAAACATATTCTCATCTTAAATTTTTATACTAAAATTTACAAACAAAAAATATAGCATAATTTAAGAATCCAAAAAAAAAATTGCGCTTTAACAAATATTATTAAAACTTTTTTTTCCAAAATAACAAATATTATTAAAACAAACGATGGAAAAAAACAAAAAAAAAACTATAAATATATTAGTTTACAATAAGTAGTACGCGGATGAGAAACGAATTAAACAAAAAAAATCCACCTGTCATACACAAAAATGTCACATTCATAATATCTCATTTGACCAATTTATATTATTAAAAAACAAACAAATTATTTTCTCTCTCTCTCATTTCCATCTCTATATATAATAAAATCCCCTCTCTTCACATTATCTACACAAACTCAACATTCTATCAAATCTTACATATTTAGACCGTATAATGGTGAAACAAGAAAGTAAGATCAAAACCAACACCATGTCTACATCATCATCATCACCATCATCATCATCATTATCATCATTACATGATGTTAAATCATGTAAAAAGAAGTACAAAGGAGTAAGAATGAGAAGTTGGGGATCTTATGTTACTGAAATAAGAGCTCCTAATAAAAAGACAAGAATTTGGTTAGGTTCTTATTCAACACCTGAAGCTGCAGCCATTGCTTATGACACTGCACTCTTTTGTCTTAAAGGCTCTAAATCTAATCTCAATTTCCCTCATCTTTTTACAACTTCTTCAACTCTTGTTCCTCATTTTGATGAAAAGACCATTTTGTCCCCCAAATCTATCCAAAAACTCGCTGCTTTAGCCGCTAGTTCATTCTCTTCTGACCATTCTACCCCTCCTGATCATCATCATTCTCCACCTCAGCATGATAATCATCATCATGATGATAATGGTGATGATGTGGCAATGTTGATGGGATCTTTTGTGGATTATGATGAGGAATTGATGATAATGGAACCATTATTGTATGATAATAATGAGAAATTTTTGTTTGATTATTCTTCTTCGGAGATAAATTTGATGACTATGAGTGATGACTTTTATGATATTCCGCTTTGGAGTTTTAGTTGATCCGACGATCCATATTATGTGATGGAGATATTTTATTTATTCGTTATATTGTTTTGATTTAATTAATACTATTCTTTTGATTTTTTAGTTCCCATTTTTTAGTTATATTTTTTTTTATTGGATGTTGTTTTCTTTTAAATTTTCTTGTTGCTCGGAACGAGTTAAGAAGATTGTAGACGAAAGACAGATATATATATATAAATAATATTTTCATACTATTAATATGTGAAGATCACATTTTTTTTGTAACTTATTGACATTTTAATGTCATTTTTCATTTGATACAATAATAATATATGGTATTTAATTGTTTTGTTCCAAGAAGTACTTTTTAAATAAATATTATATTTCGTAATGTTTTAATATTTCTAAATTGTAAATGTACTGATACTTGAAGGTTGAAGCAGCCACTAATTACTAATTCTATTAATATACATTGATTTTTCTTAAAAATAACAAAACCCAACTTTTTTAAAATAATTTTTTACTACTATTTCATCAAAAGTCAGACTTTTTTACCCTTTTTAGTAAAAGAGTTATATGAAAAATTAATATAAATGATTTTTTCTCTAATTTTTTTTTGGTGAAACTAAACAGTTTTTTTTTTTGGTCGATTTATTTAAAATTCAAATGACATGATACTAGAGGCTACATTGGGCTCAATATTAAAATCTAAGACTTTGCCAAAAAAAATTAATAATCAAAATCTAAGAAAAAAAATATATATTTTGGGCCAACTTTATTTAGTTTTTAAGAGATAGATTATGATGGGCCAAGTGCACTATTCAATGGGTCACTTATATTGGACTACACTTTTTTTCCGTATTGCACTTACACTTTTTTGTAACTAATACTTTCTTAAGAAAATAATTATATTTGCAAAAAAATACTAATAATTAGTAATAATTTTTTTTATCAAATTTTTGTAAACACAACATCAGATGTATACGTAGGTTCACTTATAAAACGGTTCATAAAATATAAATATCTCTTTTCTCAGCGATTAACACATTAGATCTATGTTTAAACTAAAAATTAGATCTATGTTTAAACTAAAAAGAATACAACATTGATTGAAAAAATTCAAATTATTTTTATGTAAATTTTTCAATCATCTTAAATTTATTAATTTTAAAATAATCTATAATTAATAGAGTATATCTTTTGGAAATAAGACCAAGTTCCAGACATTTGAAGACAAAAGCAATAAGAGCAGAGACAAGTTGTGTTTATAATAATTTATTAAAATACTTTGTTAAGTAAAATAAAAAAATAAGATGTTTTTGTAACCTCATGTGCTTTGTCTGTCACCAAAAGCGTAATGTTACTTAGCTGTCTTTTTTTTTAATTTACTTTTAAATATAATTAAATAATTAATTATAATTATAAAATCTTACAGATTCATATATCGAATTACATAAAGGGCTGAGGCTCCCAACCTTAATCTAATAATTAAGTCATAAACACGCTCAAAAATATGTGTTTGTAATCATACAAATCCAACTTTATTACTTTTTACCATTTTATAGCTTTAAATATAATTCTATTATTTTATTATATTTATACGTGGTTATATGAAAAACACTTTATAATTATAACTCTATAATTTATGTTTTTCTTTTTTTGTTTGTGAGAAAAAACAAGAGAAATTATAATCTAAACTTAGATTATAAATAATAAAAAATTATAATCTAAATCTAGATTGTGAGAAAATTTTAGATTATGAATAATAAAAATTATAATCTAAATTTATACCGTTATTACATTATTATTTATTCATTTTTCTCGTATACCAACTGTTGTTTTGTGATACATATTTAGACAAAATTATGGACTATAATATTTTATATATATGTATAATTAAAATAAAATAAAATTAGAAGAGATGGGACATATAAAAGTGGAAGTTGCCAAAATCGAGATTTATATTGGAAGAAAATTGAAAAGTTGGTTTGCTTTCTTTTTTTGAATTTTAGTGTGAATAATTCAAGTTTGTAATTATATTGTCTCCTTTGCATTCTATTGTCCAATCCCTTATATAAATATTTATGTTCCTACTAAAAATACTAATATATAATATTATTTCATAAAGTATGATGATATCAATTTCGAGAAGTTATCGTTTGTCTCCTCCTTTTGCTCAATGTTTCAATTCTTTATATTATAAATCTTTAAAAATAATTAAAAAAAGTATTTCGTCCTTTGTTTTTTACTCTGTTAGAGTATTCCTTAAGGTATACATATATGTGTAAAATTACTGACCATATAACATTTTTTGAACCTTGTTAGAGTATTTCTTAAGGTATCCATTTATCAATATATATATATATATATATGTGTGTGTGTGTAAAATTGTGAGACTATAATACATATTTTTTAAGTTAAATAGTTGATGGCAATTAATATAGTATTTTAATAATTGTGAAACTTTGTAGTTGTTTTGGTATTTGCATTATGGTATATTTATCGGATCTATTGTATACTAAATCTTTAATTATTTAATTTCTCGAAAAATTATGTAGATTTATAATACTAATCAAAATTTTGTAGATAACTTGACTAGGTTTTTCTTTTGTGTTTTTTTATAACTTAAAAATTTATACAAAAATCGAAAAGGTAAATAGTATAAATAATTGAAATAAGTGGAAAGCGATTTGACCAAAAAAGCTTTCGGTCAAACAACGAATCCCATTCGACAAACACTTTCATTATTCAATTTATTTTCCAATATTAAATGAATTTAATAAAACGTATTAATTACAAAAACTAGTAACATTTCTTTACTATTTATATTTAATAAAAATCAACATTATTGACCATACGAGTATATTTATATAAAAAATATATGGCAGTCTTTATCTGTCGTCGACCAATCAAAGAAATTAAATTATATGTCGTACTCGTACGTATATACATTTTTATCAATTGCAATAAATGCTTTTTACGATCATAGTTACAATAAGGGTAATATTAAATAGAGAAAGTTTAATAAAAGACACTTTCAAGCTGTGCTGTTTCTATTAAATTGAATATACAGTGCAATTTACAATTTTAGCATAAACAAAAAAGTGATTTTTTTTGTAGTGTTTTAAATTAAGCTTTTAAATTTACAAAAAAAAACTTAAAAATTAATTATTTATAACTCCATGTATATTTTTTTTCTTATTAATATATGAATCAATTCAACAGTTTTTTTAGACGACCTCAAGATTCTATTTTTTTTAACTCCAAACTCTAGATTCTGTTTAAAATCCAAATATTTAACTAATAATAAATTAAATCATATANTATGTGAATGGAACATTGAATTGGACCGTCGACTGTTTATATAAGAAGAAATATTGAATATGGAGTGGTTACTTTAGTCTTTAGCTATGAATTTTCAAATACATCTTCTTATCAGTCAAAGTATTTGATGTAACCAAAATTCTCACCGGATCTTCATGACATCATTTATTCACCTTTTTTTTACTATATGAAATTTATACTCAAATTTTCATATTTTTTAAAAAATATCATCTCCAATAATATTACTAATGAAACAGTATTATATATGTGTGTGACGTACATTGAATTTTGCTTTAACAGAAAAATCAATTGAGTACAAGAATGAATCATTATTATTAACTGTACCCAAAATGTCTATTTCTCAAAATTACCGTGACCCTATTTATTGCTTGCTTATTTTACCATTTTTTTCATATAAATTATAGCTTTTTTTATACATTTTAAATTTACATACAAACAAAAAAAACTGAAATCGTATATGTTCGTTGAGTCAGAGTCAAAGTCAGTCTACATAAGAGTTAGAGATAGAGACCATATCGATGCATTGAAGAATCTTCTTAATCTTATATTAATATATTACTATATAATATTATAATAATAATAACCTGTTTTTTTATAAGAACATAAAAAAGTATCAAATCAAGTACGAAACTAAACCCAGAGTCCAAACAAAGGATAATGTTTACTCAAACTACAAAAATAATAATTAAATAAATTAAAAAAAAAACAAAAATCTATCTGTCAGTGATTCAGATCAATTTCACAAAAATCAATCAATCATCCTCAGATTCTCTTTTTTTACACAAAAAGAAACCATCAACTTCTTCTATATTCACAGATTCAGATTTCGTTACAAAAAAAAACTACCAAAAAATTACCTTAATCTATTCGATTCTGTACGGCTTTCACAGCTGCGACTCTAGCCGCCGTCGCTGCTTTATTCGCCGCTGTAACTGCCCGGTGCACTTCCTCCGCCACACCTCTTTGATTCACACTTTTCCTCGCTGTCTCACGCGCCGCCTTCAACAAAAATACACCTCACCAAATTCAATACCATTTGAAACTACATAGAAATAACGTGAAAAAACTCCTAAACTTTTTGTTTTGGCAATTAAATCCAGTAAAAAACTTTTGAATTTTAATTTCTAGGCGAAAAAACCTTTAAAGTTTGTTTTTTTTCCGAAACAAACCCTTCAAGAACTAATTTGACAAAAAACTTTTGGATTCTGTTTTTTTTCCCGGAAAAACTCCTACACAAAGTTTAATTTAAGGGTTTTTTAGCCGTCATATTATATCATTACTGAAAAAAAACTCAAACTTTGGTTTTTTGGCCGTCATATTATATCATTACTGAAAAAAAACTCAAACTTTGGTTTTTTGGCGAAGAAGTCTTTAGATTTTGTTATTTTAACAAAATAAACTTTCCAAAATTAATTTGATAAAAAAAAACTTCTCAATTTTGTTTTTTTTTTACCAAAAAAAATCTTAAAGTTTTTTCTCGCTGCCATTTACCTGGACCGCCTTATGAAGTGAATCAGTTCCTTGAAAATGATGAGTAATGAGTTTACCAGAGTTCCATTCACCAGATTTTGGATCACCTCTTCTGAAAACGTAACTTCCATAGCCTTGCTTACGACCTTCATGCCATCCTCCTTCATAATAATGACCATTAGCGAATTGGTAAACACCAAATCCATGAATCTTATCTCCATAGTATTCTCCTGCATATCTATCACCGTTTCTGCAATAACACAAGAACACATAAGAGAAAAATTCTTGTATTTAATGTAGTCTAATCTCTGTTTTTTACCTGAAATGGTAAGATCCAAGTCCATGTTTGACACCAAATTTGAATTCTCCTACATAAGAGCTACCATCAGCGCAAGTTTGAACACCGAATCCGTGACTTTGACCGTTGAACCATTCACCGGAGTAGCAATCTCCGGTGTAGAACCAGTAAACGCCGTAACCATGTCTTAAGCCTTGTTTGTATTGTCCTTTGTATTTGCTTCCTTTAGTCCATGATTCGATTCCGTAACCGTCGTATCTTCCGTTGATCCAATCGCCTTCGTATCTTCCATTGATGAAATAGTAGTAAACTCCACTACCGTTGCATCTTCCTTTGTGAAATTCACCTTCGTAGAAATCTCCATTGCTGTAGAATTGAACACCTTCGTTTACTAATTCGTTTTCTTCGCTATCGGATTTTGTTTCTTCTGGTTTTGATTCTCCAATGTACCATTGAACCGGTTGGGATCTGCGTTGAATCCCTAGCTTTTTAGCGATTTCTTCGCATATCTGCTTGATTTTAACTAATATTTGGGTGATAACTGCGATGTTCTTAGAGGCGATGAACAGAGAGACGGCGATGAAAATCAAAGCTAGTAGAACATTCTCCGACGTGAAAATATCATCGGGTTGAGAGAATATGAAAAATAGCAAGAAAGATGCGAGGCTGAGGAAGGAGAGGGAAACCAGAATGAACGCAAGACCTGGATTGATCCAATTCGATCCGGTTCTATGAATCGACCTAAACGATTTGGGAGGTTTCCTTCTCTGTTTCTCCTCTTTCTCATCACCAGCTTCCAGATCCTGATTCCGGTGAAAAACTTCATGAAATTCACCTTCGTTAATGGAAGAAAAACTGTGAATAGACGATCGAATCGTAGGAGATGACCTAACAAATTGAATCGACGATTTCGTTCTCGTTAATTTCCCCTGACTCATCCTCTGTCCCTCCATAACAACAAATCGAACAAAAAAAAATCCTAAATCAACGAAGATTTCTCCTAAACGCTAAATTCCGATCACCACTTCCTTTCTCGATTCCTCTAGCCAACATCTCAAAAACGAGACTACGTTAACCACCAGTGCACCACAGATCCGTCGAACATCGCGAGAAAAACAGAGATAAAATCATCTATAAAACTGTAACAAAATCACTCGTTAAATCCGTCGTTGGATCAAATTTTCCGGTACCGGAAAAAAATTGAACGGCGAGAGAAAGAAAAGAGAGAGTAGGAGAAGCTCAGTTTGGAGCGGGTTTGTGCTTATTTTAAGAGAGAGAGAGAGAGATGGAGTTAGATTGAATCTGAGCCGTTAGATTAAAACCTGACGGTTGATTAGGCGGAAGAAAAGAAAGGGTAGCCGTTAGATCTGACTTAAGAGAGGAAGAGGTCCCCGTCTTGACTAAACGCTTTTTTAGCTTTTCTTGTTGCAGGCCGGCACGTGCCGCCACACACACTTTTTTTTTTTATTAATTATTTTTGAAATAAGTTTAATAATAATAATTAAACTTTTTCCCTTTTCAAATTCAATTTCTGCAGAAAAATCTTTGCTTTTAGGCGAATTTTTTCTATTTTAATATAACAGTTGATTTGGACTTCAACATAGTACTTAACATTATTTTTAGTTTATATTCAGACTAAGTAATACTTTATTTTCGTTCCTTTTTTAGTTACAAAAGTGTTAGAAAGTCCATAAATTAATATCAATCAATCGTATTATAATCTAACGATGGGTAATGTGTCAATCGGACGGTTGAGAATGGATCCTTGAATGTAGTGATGAAGATGGTAATAAAAGAGATTAAACTAAAAAAAAGGTGTTTACAGTTAATTTTTTTTATTTTTTTGTAAGTCTTTCATCATTTGAAACTATAAACTTTATTTTATAAACGTTATTCTTATTCAAATTTTTAAAAGAAATCTATTAAACAATAAATAATGAAATAATTGAAAAAATATATATTAAATCGTATCTAAATCATAAAAATGTATTAAAATCATATCTTCTGTAGAAAAACTGCAAAGATAATTTTTCTATTAAATATATATACAATATTCAAACTAGTAACATCTATATTTCAAAATAAAATCTCTAAAAACACAAATTTAAAATTTCACTCTTCAATTATATTAATACAAATATTACTTCACTTTTGTCGTTCATTCAACATTTTACTTTCCATACCTAACTCTGCATTCATTTTTTATTTTTCCTAAATATACATACATAGACAATATTTAAAATGTGTACTAGTCTTACCACTATTTCACCATCCAAACTAAAATCAGTAAATATCTATAAACTTACTAAACACAAAAATATACACACATGTATATATTTATATATAAACTCCACTTTATTAAAAAATTTACTAAACAGATCTCATTTGAATATCTAACAAATCCAAGTCTTTCAATAATCAAATTGAAACAGTGAAGAAAAACATGAAAACAACATAGAAAATAACTTACCAGAAGATCTGACACAAACTTCAAACTCTTCTTCTTAACTTCAACTTCATTCTCTCAACTGCAGCACGTAAAGTCTCTTCATCTTTACAAAACGTAAACCTCACCAGATTCTTCCCATCTTCAGGGTTTAAATAAAAAACACTAGTTGGAATTGCAACAACACCAACTTCTTTTATCAGATACTCACAGAACTCAACATCGTTATCTAATCCAAACGGTGTATGATCAACCACAATAAAGTAAGTTCCACTTGATGGGAACACTTTAAACCCAACTTCAGTTAAACCCTTTACTAAAATCTCCTTTTTCGCCATGTAATCTCTTTTCAGTTCTTGAAAATATGAGTCTGGTGCGTTGAGAGCTGTCATGGCTGCATATTGCATTGGTGTTGATGTGGAGAATGTAAGATAAGAATGAGCTTGACGTATTCCCCATGTGAGATGAGGCGGCGCAATCGCCCAACCGATTTTCCAACCGGTTAAAGAGAACGTCTTTCCTAAAGAATTCATGGTTACGGTTCTTTCGAACATACCGGGAAGAGAAGCTATGGAGATATGATCCATGTCAAATGATAGCTTATCATAAACTTCATCAGAAAACACCAACACATCGTTTTCAATGCAGAGAGACGCGATAGCTTCGAGCTCGTCTCTAGTAAACATTTTCCCTGTTGGGTTATGTGGAGTGTTCATAAGAATGGCTCGTGTGTTTTTGGAAACTGCAGCTTTGAGTTCCTCTAAAGGAAGTGAGAAATCAGGTGGGCGTAAAGTGATTCCATGTACTTTAGCACCAGCCATGGAAAGTGTAGCTTCGTAGGAATCATAGAAAGGTGCAAAGACAATGACTTCATCACCAGGATTGATTAAACCTAACATAGTTGCAGCTATGGCTTCTGTACAACCAGAGGTAACTGTGATTTCTTTCTCAGGATCAACAACAACACCAGTATCTTTATGAAACCTTGAAGCTATTGCAGCATTGAATTCAACAACACCATATCCACGAGCATACTGGTTTTTACCATCTTTAATAGCTTGAATTGCAGCTTCTTTAACAAAATCAGGACCATCGAAATTAGGGAAGCCTTGACCAAGGTTTATTGCTCCATGTTTAACAGCTAATGAGCTCATTTGAGTGAATATCGTAGTCTTAAACTTCTCTAATCGCTTTGCTACCTAAACAAAAATTAGGGTTTAAGCATTTAGAAAACAGAGAAAGCAGCTAGATTTGGGGATGAATACTGTATAGATACCCAAATAGCAATGAAAAAACATTCTCAGAGAAAGCAAAACTACACGAATTACTGAGCTAAAAGCAGAAGATGAAACTGTGATTGATCGATGATTGAATACTGTAAATCGTGGGACCGCATCGTATGAACATAGTGGAATCCGAATCAGACAATTTCAAAATCATTTCGCAGAAAGAAACTAGAAACATCAAAACAACAAAAAAAAAGCAGCCTCCAATGTCGCGAAGCTGTGCTAAATAATACAATCCAACATAGACAAAATCCCTAATAATCGAATCGCAAGAACTAAGCATGCCCCTCGTCATCATAACAACTCAGAAACAAACTACATCAATCAAGAGACATGTAGCAGCAGAAAGAGATCCCAAAGCAGCAGAAAAATCCAGGGAATTGAAGTAAACGAAAAGATCACCTGCACAGGTTTCTGATTTTCCTGAGTCGAGACTGTACTCATGGTCACTCCAACTGAAGCGTAGATCGAGGCTGTTGATTTCCTGGTCAATACAAAACCAGAGCTTCCGTGGAAACGATAGAAAATAGGGAGAAAAGAGGATCTAAAGCTTAATTGCGTAAACATCACACCATTTGTGTCCAGGTTCATTGACTCCTCATTAGATTAGGTAAGCTTTTTAGGGTTTTTGATTCGAATTTTAACAACTCTAGATAGCAACGAATAAAAAAAGAGTGCGATAGAGAGAGAAAATATGTTGACTTTGGTATGCTTTGGCGTGTGCAGGTAAGATTTTATGTGGTGATCACATATATTAGTAAAAGTTTAGACGTTCGATTTGTTCGAGTTTGTTCGGTTCAATTTTATTTGGGTTTAAGTTCAGTTTATTCGATTTTTCAAAAATATAGCCAGATAGAAACCAAACTAATTCAGTTTTTGTTTAATTTGGTACGGTTTTTAAAAAATGTAGCTATTCAGTTTTGAGTAAGTTTTGTTCGGATTTTGTTCGATTTTTTAAATTAAATCAATTTATAATATAAAAGATATTAAATACTTAACATAATTTTTAATTTCAAAATCGTAAAACAATGGTTTAATAAAAATCATTCAAAAAATGTAAATGTTCAAATTTAACAATTCAAATATCCAAAAAATTGCTTTAAATACCCAAACTTAAATTTGTAAAACATATAAAAAAAAATATCATATCCATTTTATAAATATTTTTTATAAAATACTATTAAAATAATCGGTTTTGTTTGGGTTATTATTCGGATTCGGTTTAAAACCAAACCAAACCCAAACGGTTTAAAAAATCAAACCCATTCGGGTTGTTTTATCAAAACTCAAACCCAAACCAAACCATAATTTTCGGTTTGGTTCGGATATGTTCGGTTCGGATTTTTTGCTCAGCCCTAAGTAAAAGACTCGTTTCCTGAATCGAACACTGTAAGTATTTGAACAAGTGAAAGCATTTTTCTTTGATTTGATGAATTTGCCCACCCAAATCTAAAACATATTGGGCAGCAATAGTAAACTAAACTTTCAAACCAGTGGAGATCCAAGCCAAACCAAAAACAACGGCAAAGCCTCGCACTGGATTTTCTATAGTTCTATGTATCTATTACCTAACTACTGGGTTTTTTTTGTCCTAATGCAGATTCTATTAGCAACTGTTATCTGAACCAAAAATATACAGCAGTTGCTATATCTGCATGTATGAAGTCATGTAGAGTCTAGCTCCTATATCGAGCGGACCGTTATCTCCACCATCAGCATGAACAACCACGGGAATGGTCGAGAAAACCCGGACTGTCAAAGGAAAAACCTCAGGGACAATCTCATCGTACGATGACTTAGTGTCCCAAGGATTCACCACATATGCAACATCCTTCAAAGGCTTAAATTTACTTTTACCGCCTTGTCTGAAGAGTTTATTATCCAGGATTAGAGTGGATGTTGAATCCAGCCAATCTACCAAAAGACCTTCATAATGATCATAGTTGATTCTCCGTTCAATCTGATGCAAGCAAATGAATCAGTATAAGCAAATGAATCGGTATAAGCAAATGAATCGGTATAAGTATGTGAAGGGAAAAGAATCATGACATACGCCAAGCTTGCTAATGTAAACAGTCATAAATCTTGGTCCTAAGTTCATGACTCTAGCTTCGCATGGTAAAATCTGCAGAGAAAGAGATAAGAAAAACTCTCAACAACAACAAATATAAGATAGGTTATGAAACGAGTAATTATAATCATTTTACCTCTTTCTTCTTTAGGATAAGCCAAGTGTATAACTTGTCACATGCGTCTTCAACTTTATCAGATGCTAGCTTTCTCTCATTGCAACGAGCAGCCACAGTAGAAAGTTCTTCACTGTTGGGAACACCATGTTTTAAAGCTGCGTGCGTAAATGCTATCTTGCCTTCCTTAGATTCTGCTGCATTTGTATCAAAATGAATGCCAGTGAAACACCATTTTTTTCTCTTATGGTTTGAGTACACGTCTTCAGCTTCGATAGTAGCTGCTATGGTGCGGTGAACAACTATGTCAGGGTATCGTCGAAGAGGAGATGTGAAGTGAGTATAGAAAGGAACAGCTAGTGAATAGTGTCCCCATTCAGAAACATTATCCTTCAAACTCCCAGTGCAGAAATAAGATGCCATTTGCATTGGTCTTCTAGCGTAACTCTTAAGAATATCTACAAGAACTGGGTCATCATCCTCGAGTTTTTCGGTGATTTTCACTAGTGACTCCTGGAACTGACGAGAAGAAGAAGTGTCCAAGTCCATACCATGCTTCGAACAAAAGCTTTCAAATTCTTTGAGCTTACGCATATTAGGTTCTGGATGCCTACGGAGCAATGCCCTGTCAGGGTAAGCTCGAGAAATAACCTCAGCCGCTGTCATATTTGCTAAAAGCATAAACTCCTCAACAAGAAATTCTGAACCCTTTCTAGAACACGACACAAACTCATACGGAGCTCCATTTTCATCGAATAGAAACCCGGGTTTGGAAGTCTCTAACTGCGAAGCCCCATTTTGAAATCTTTTTTGCCTTAAAATGGTTGAAATATCATAAAGAAGTTTGACAGATCGAGTTACATCACTCCACTCGAAAGGTCCATGCACTACAGGCCAGCTATCTTCAGTAACATTAGTCCCATCTATAATGTCCTGAGCATGGTCATACGAAAGTTTGCAGCACGACCTTATAACAGTGCGGGCAATAAAACGATGTATCACATCTCCTTTCATATCAAAAACCCAAAAGATAGAAAATGCTAGCCTGTCAGCTCCTGGTGTAAGTGAACCTACGTTCTCTGACAGTAGTGGGGGCAACATTGGCACTTTTCTCTGCACCATGTAAACACTTGTCGATCTAATCTGAGCTTCTTTGTCAAGATCAGAGTCTCGTAAAACAAAGTACGAGACATCAGCAATGTGAACACCAACTCTAAAAATGTCGTTGGGTAAACATTCAATTGATAGAGCATCATCAAGGTCTGTAGCTGTTAAGGGGTCAATGGTGAATATACACAAGTTTCTGAGATCTTTTCTACATCGTACCTCTTCTTTTGGTACTTCCCAAGGAATACACGGTAGGCAAGTAAGTGACTCAGGAAAAAAATCAGAATCGTGAATTGCGTTCTGATATAATATTGCATTGATCAGGGACTCCAATTCACTACCTCGGCCAAAGATATGAGTAACATGGGCTAAGGGATATCGACTACCTTCTTCCCAGTCCACAATTTGGGCACCTACCATTTCAGCCTCAAAAGTGGCATCAATACTCTTAAACTTTGCTTGAAGTCTTTCAGGCAAGTCAAGAAGCGGAACAATCATTTTGGGAAGCCTAGGGTCTGCAGGCTTCAGTTGGACATATTCTTTATCAGAAAGAGAAAATGGAGACTTGCTCTGTTTTGAATCATCTTCCTTAAAAACATCCAGAAAGCCAACAATAGATCCTCTTATAGGCGACTTTTCGACAATAGCAACCACCTTTCCAGTTGGTCGTTTGTAGGGGAAGGAACATATGATCTCCATCGACCTACAATGTCCTTTCTGCTCACTGGAGGAACTAACACAGTTCTCAGAAGCCTCCACTATATCAACCTTTATCTCACCTTTTCCTTTCTCGATGTTTCTAACAGACTCATCTCTCTTCTGGGGACTGGGTGTTTCTTCCGGCGCAGCATTCTCAGGAACATATCCTTTCATCTTGGGCCAGAGTGAGAACGGATCCACTTTAAGAAAAACGACATCTCCTTCCACCTTCATTATGAAACACAAATAAATACTAAGATTAAACCTTTCCAAAAGAGACCAAAAGGAAATAAACCGTAGATGGTGCATAAAAAACAAAAGTCAGAAAAAACTTCATTTAAAGACTAAAACGGAGCTTACTGCTCTATTTTGGCTAACGTTTCCGTTAATTAGAATATCTGTAGGAAGTCCATCGATCTTACAGTAAGCCTTCAAAGAAAAGTAAAAAAGGTGTTAATAGTTAATAAAGGAAATCAATGGTTAAGAAGTTAGTTTCTTGGAAATCATATGTTAGTTCCAACCTCATCGGGGTTATGAGCATTCACCCGAAAAATTGCCTTGAAAACATCACCCTTCTGCTACGATGCATAGAAGAGAAGACTAAGAGGTTCAGAAGGCCATTCTTATAGTTTTTATAAAACAAGATGTGAGTAAAGGAAACATTGCAGACAAACCTCTAAAGCTTCGTTCCCAGCATTGAGAGACCAATGAGAAGGGAAAATCTTCAGCTGTGAGGAACCTTCAATAACATTTGTTTACTAATATCAGCACAAGGGGGCAGCAGACGTACGGTGTTTCTTGGAAAAGGATTTGCTACTCTCCCATTATAATGCATAGGCGCTCTCATTACATCCAAGTTCATCAGAATTATGTGGCTTTGGTGAAACACAAGGAGAGGAGATTACCATCTTTGGATTCACTGGTTCTATCATCCGACGCTTCCACGTGATCTTCTCTTGCACATTCTACTGTTGTGGGAAATAAGATTGTAAGTTGAACAATGCGTTCCGGGGATATTAAGGTAAAGAGAGCTCGTATTGATTCAACTCAAGCTAAAAACTAGGGTTGCGTACCACAGAAACATCTAAGATTGTTTCAATTTTCGATTCAGCGTTAAGATTGCAAGATATAGGTAACTACCTAATATCCATTTGGCTCGAATGAAAACCTCAAATCCTATAATTCTCAGATTAGCACTAAATTTACAGGAACTAAAAGCAAAACCCTAAGAAAATGAAAGAAAGGCCTCAAAGAAATCCTAAGAAAACCAAATTGAATGCGATTCATATTCAAACCCTAACTATTAAGTTCAACAACTTACACTAAGCATAAGAAAACCAGAGTCCATCCTACTAATTCACAAGAAATTAAACTGTACAGAGAAGCCCTAACAAAAAAAAACAAGACTAACCTGAGTTGTATTGAGATCGACGATTAGATTTGCGTTTCTTTCTCATCTCCTTGACACTGCTTACCATTCTTTCAATTAATCTAGTTGATTCTTCCGCCAATGACTTCAAGGTATAAACTCTAGCGAGCTCGAATGATTTTCTGAGTCGAAAACTATCTAAAAATCAACTCAGACCTAAACAAAATTCCAATTATCTACCGATCAGATACGAAAATACTCAACCAAACGGAAGAGCAAAAATGGCGACGAACAACAACAACAACAAATCCAACAATAAACGAAAAAAATCGAAAGAAGAAAACAAGATCCACAGAATCAAGAAGGACGCATTAATTAAAAAAGCAGTGAAAGATAACGACGTGATTATTGGTGGGCGGATTGCGCCGACTGTGTTCGCTTTCCTTCACTCTTTTCCTTTATATGATTTTCTTTCTTTTTCTCTCACTTTCTCGCCTTTTCCATTAACTTTCTCTCACAATTTTCTTTTCATTTTTATTTTATTCTATTGAACGATAGCCTCATCGTTTAACACGTGTACTCTCAAACTTCATCGGATGGTTGTGAGCTACACTCTTTTAGCGGAATATTGCTTATAAAACGTTAATTATTACTATCCAAATCCGAAATTAAATGCTAATGAAAGTTTAATTTGTATTACAAGTTTTATACAATGTGATTAGTGTTTAATGAAGTCATTACTAAAACTAGGTTGTTTGTTTATAATTAACTCTTTCGTCCAACATTCAAAATTTTTGCATTACATATAAATATGTGAAAAAATAAAAAGTATCATTAAGAACATAGAAAAGATAAAATAAAATAAACTTTTGGATCAATTCAATTATGCATTGACAAGTGTAAAAATAGACTACTGATTTTTTTGTTTTTTTTGGAGAAAATAGACTAATTAATGGGTATTTTCTTTTAGATAATTGATTCACCAAATTATTCTTCAAATCTAATAATTAAAATTAAAATTTAACCATTAACTCTAAATATATTAAGTAAACTCTACAATTTAATCCTAAACTCCTAAAACCTCATGAAACAAAAAAAAATCCTAAAATCTACTTAAAAAAATGCATTTTTTTATAAAAATCACTCTAAATTAGTGTATTTTAGAAAATCGCTCTACCTTTTTCTAAATTAATTATTCAATTAGTATTATTTTTTTGCCATCATTCAATTAAGGCTCCAACCAGTGACCGCTAAACTGAACAAAATAAATGGAACAAAAATAGATGAGAAAATTGATTTTTGATGAACAAAACGAATAAAATGAATGATTAAGATGAATAAAAAACTAAACTAAATGGTAACATTTTTCATGAATAAAGATGAATCGTGATTAATAAAAAAATATTTTTTAAAACTTATGTTAAAATATATATATATATAGAGATATATATATA
>KE150860.1:832378-842636 GCA_000411095.1 Aethionema arabicum
TAAATTAAAATATATAAAATATAAATATTTCATTTCAAATTAAAAAAATAATAATAAAAAAATTGTTCATTTTTTCAGCCTCTTGTTCATTTTTATCAACCACATTTTTGTCGCTGAACAAGTTTTCGAAGGAAAAATAAAAGTTTGATATCTTTCGGTTTTTTTTTTGCTGAATGATTTTTCAGTTTTTTTCATCTTATATGGTGACCATTTTATGGAATAAAAAGTAACTTCCAGATTCAGCTGATTTTGTTTAGCAAAATCAACATACAGTTGCACCCTAAATATAATTTTAACTTTCCAAAATATTCATAATTTTAAAAACACACAAAAAAAATCCATTTTATCACAAACTTTTCAAATCAAAACTCTTTTTGTTTCATACATCAATTTTCTTACAACCATATCAACACACAAACAACAATTAAAAAAATCATACTATAATACAACCAAATATTCTCAACATCTATAGCTTAAACCTTGAGTTAAAAATAAAAAATAGCCCAAACCCGAACTCAAACTCAAAAAAAAAAAATGAATATATATATATATATAATATGGTGATACAATAATAAACATAAAGTATGTGTATAATTTAAGGTTTACACCATACATAACAAAAAAATTTACCCATTACAGAATTTGTAGGATCAGATTTTGGGTTGAAATAATTAGGCTTAAATTTAGGTCTTTTGCAATAGTTGGCACATGCTTTGTCACAAAGTGCCATGTTATTAGCTTCAGGCATACATTTATTAGGAATACAATCTTTCAAACAATCTCCTAATTCTTCAGCTTTTGTGTAACACCACATGTTCATCAACATACCCACCAAAATCATTACAAATACTACTTGTTTATTCATAACTTTTGCAGCCATTTTTCTGAAAAAGAATAGTTTTTTTTAATTGTTGTTGTAAAAAGAGAATGTTGATGTTGATTGTAGTTTGCTTGCATTGGTGAAAATTTTGAGAGAATTTTATAGTGATTATTTGCTATCTATTTTAAGCTTTTTTTAGGTTTTATTTATTTATGGAATGTATTTATTGTCTATGTAACTAATTTACTATGTAAGATATCTTTTACATATATATAGGTTCGAAACAAAATTTTGAATTAGTTGTGGAAGTGAGTTTGTTTTGTTTGTTGTAATTCTATTATGATGTATAACATTAGAAAACATATAACAAATTTTTTCTTTCCCACTTATTAAATATCTAAGAATTTAAAGCGAAACAAAATATAATAAGTAGCTTAAAAAGTTCTACGACGGAAAAAAAAAGTAGCTTAAAAAGTTCTATATTTTACAAATTTTTTTAATTCCATGATATAGTAAAGCGAATAACATATATTAGTGTGCAATTAATAGGAAAAATAATTTAGTTTTGTGTTGAAAATCATATTAAAAATAAAATCCAAACCGTTGTCAAAATTAAAAATAACTATTTAGATTCACGTCTTTTTCATTTTAGTGCTCAATACTGTTGTATAAAATAGTAAATGACGTAAATTTTAAAAAAAAGATAATAATAAAATAAATATATATGCACATGTATATATAGTTAAACGATGTAATATATATGTGTTTAATGAAGTCCTAATTAGTAATTAATATACTAGGTTGTTTTGCTTAATATAATTAACAACAAGCACAAATGTTAAAATTATATACATCAAGCCACGTCACATATTTGATAACTTTTTTAGAAATTAGACAACTTTTCAATTTCTAAAAAAATGTGTTTATTTTAGATCTTATAAATAAATATGTGAGAAAAGTAAAAATATCATTAAGAACAAAGAAAAAATCCCTTAACCAATCAAAACTCCACGAAATTATCTCTCCATCACAGCACAGTTTCTGAGCCGTTAAATCTAACTTTTTAAAACGATGCGTTTTGATAACTTAAACCTTCACCAAATTTTTTTAACTTTTTAAAACCATCTCCATTCTCGCTCTTACCTTCACCAAATTTCAAACAGAGATACACTCTTTGAAACCTAAATCAAGCTCAAATCATAGTCAATGGAAACCTAAATCAAGCTCAAAATCAAGCCAATAATGCTTAAACGACTTCAATTAGACATTATTGAAATAAGAACCATACTAATTCTGTACGGCGGGAGAGAAACCCTAGATTTCTATTCAAAAAAGCAAGTTACAGTCAGGGAAATTACAGCCATGGCGGGAGATTACTCACAGAGGCAAATCGATGACAAGGAAGAACTCGGCTAATTTCCCGAAGAATATTACCCAATTTCATCTCCGGTAATTTCCGGAAAAAAGTCACAAGTTTCCGGCGATTTCCGCCGTAACCGAAGACAAAATCCATCTCTAAGCTCAATCCGAATCGCAACATTACCAACTGAATCAAGACGTGAAGAACTGATAGTGAAGGGATTTTCGCGATTTAGGGTTGTTCGGAGTTTTGAAGAGTTTTTTTGGGAGAAAATACACTAATTAATGGGTTTTTAACTTTTTTTTAAAAAATACATTTTTTTTTACAGATATATTGATTCACCAAATTATTCTTCAAACCCAATAATTAAACTTCAAATTTAATCATTAACTCTAAATACATTACAAATAAACTCTAAAATTTAATCATAAAATCCTAAAATCTCACGAAACAAAAAAGAAATCATAAAATCTAATTAAAAAAATGTATTTTTATAAAATTCACTTTAAATTATTGTATTTTAGGAAATCTTTCGACCTTTTTTCTAATATAATTATTCAATTTACGTAGTTTTAATTTTCCAAAATATTCATAATCTTTAAAACACAAAAAAAATATCTTATCATAACTTTTCAAATCAAACTCTTTTTGTTTTATATATCAGTTTCCTTCCAACCATATCAACACACAAACAACACTTAAAAAAGAAGAATCATACTAAAATACAACCAAACATTCTCAAACATAAACAACCTAAACCTTGTGTTAAAAAAAAACCAAACTCAACCCCAAAAATAAAAATAAAATGCAAATTTATATATATAATATGGTGATACAATAATAAACGTGAAGTATATGTATAATTTAAGGTTTACACCATACATAACAAAAAGCTTTACCCATTACAGAATTTGTAGGATCAGATTTTGGGTTGAAATAATTAAGCTTAAATTTAGGTCTTTTGCAATAGTTAGCACATGCTTTGTCACAAACCGCCATGTTATTAGCTTCAGGCATACATTTATTAGGAATACAATCTTTCAAACAATTTCCTAATTTTTCAGCTTTTGTGTAACACCACATGTTCATCAACATACCCACCAAAATCATTACAAACACTACTTGTTTATTCATAACTTTTGTAGCCATTTTTATAAAAAAAAATACTTTTTTTTAATTGTCGTTGTAAAAAGAGAATGTTAATGTTGATTGTAGTTTGCTTGCATTGGTGAAGATTTTGAGAGAATTTTATAGTGATTATTTGCTATCTATTTTAAGCTTTTTTAGGTTTTATTTATTTATGGAATGTATTTATTGTCTATGTAACTAATTTACTATGTAAGATATATTTTTTGTATATATATAGGTTCAAAACAAAATTTGGAATTAGTTGTGGAAGTGAGTTTGTTTTGTTTTGTTGTAATTCTGTTATGATTATTTGGAAAGTATTGTTATGATAAAAAATTTTAGTGTTTGGGTATAATTATATAGAAATTAGTTGTGATGTATAACATTAGAAAACATATAACAGAGTTTTTCTTTCCCACTTATTAAATATCTAAGAATTTAAAGCAAAACAAATATAATAAGTAGCTTAAAAAGTTCTTCGACAGAAAACAAGTAGCTTAAAAAGTTCTATAGTATTTTACAATTTTTTTTAATTCCATGAAATAGTAAAGCGAATAACATATATTAGTGTGCAATTAATAGGAAAAATAATTTAGTTTTGTGTTGAAAATAAGATTAAAATAAAATCCAAAACTGTTGTCAAAATTATAAATAACTATTTAGATTCATGTCTTTTTCATTTGAGTGCTCAATATTGTTGTATAAAATAGTAAATGACGCAAGTTTAAAAAAAATGATAATAATAAAAAAAAAATATATATATATATATATGCACATGTATATATAGTTAAACGATGTAATTTGTGTTTAATGAAGTCCTAATTAGTAATTACTATAGTAGGTTGTTTTGTTTAATATAATTAACAACAAGCACAAATGTTAAAATTAAATACATCAAGCCACGTCACATATTTCATATTTGATAACTTTTTTAGAAATTAGACAACTTTTCGATTTCTAAGAAAATGTTTTATTTTAGATGTTATAGATAAATATATGAAAAAAGTAAAAATATCATTAAGAACAAAGAAAAAATCATTTAACCAATCAAAACTCCACGAAATTATATTTCCATCAAATGAGAGTTTCTGAGACCATCTCCAATGGAATTCTATAATAGAGTTATAGAGTAAAATTTCATTCCAATAAAACTCTATTTTCCACTCTAAAATAGAGTGGAAAATAGAGTTACACTATATATATAGAGTAACTCTATTTTAGACTGATACGTTTCATTTACATAATTGTCCTTTAAATTTAACATTTATCAAATTTTAAATATAAAATTTATTACATTATTACTAAGTATTAAATTAATGCAAACTAGTTATATTAAAAAAAAAATTATATGTTGTCAAATTTTCAACAAATATCTAGTTATAGTTGATTAAAAATTTATCAATATCATTAATTTAAATAAAACACAATAAAATTTTCATAATTAAAACTTAATTCATAATCAAAACACAATAGAAAAAACACAATAATAACCCTAAACTTAAACATTCCTAATTAAAACTCAAAATTTATAATTAAAATTTAATATAATGGTAAACTGATTTCGGATCCACCGATGTCACTAAAACATAAACAACCTAAACCTTGTGTTAAAAAAAAACCAAACCCAACTCCAAAAATAAAAATAAAATGCAATTTTTTTTTATATATAATATGGTGATACAATAATAAACGTGAAGTATGTGTATAATTTAAGGTTTACACCATACATAACAAAAAAGTTTACCCATTACAGAATTTGTAGGATCAGATTTTGGGTTAAAATAACTAGGCTTAAATTTAGGCCTTTTGCAATAGTTAGCACATGCTTTGTCACAGACCGCCATGTTATTAGCTTCAGGCATACATTTATTAGGAATACAATCTTTCAAACATTCTCCTAACGCATCTGGCTTCGGTTGCACATTGACCAATTCTTCAGCTTTTGTACAACACCACATGTTCATTAACATACTCACCGTCAAAATCATTACAAATACTACTTCTTTATTCATAACTTTAGCAACCATTTTTCTTAAAAAATCTTTTTTTAATTATCGTTGTAAAGAGAGAATGTTAATGTTGATTGTAGTTTGTTTGTATTGGTGAAGTTTTTGAGAGAATTTTATAGTGATTTAGTTTATATCTATTTTAAGTTTTTTTTATAGATTTTATTTATTTTTGGAATATATTTATTGTCTATGTAACTAATTTACTATGTAAGATAATTTTATTTTTATATATAGGTTCCAAACAAATTTTCTGAATTAGTTGTGGAAGTGAGTTTGTTTTGTTTGGTTGTAATTCTGTTATGATTATTTGGAAAGTATTGTTATGATTAAATTAAATTTCAGTGTTTGTGTATTATTAGATAGAAATTAATCATAATGCATAACATTACAAAGCATATAGCATATATTTTGTTTTTCCACTTATTAAAAATCTAAGAATTTAAAAAGAAAAATATAATGAGTAGCTTGAAATGTTCTATATTCTACTATTTTTTAATTCCATGAAATAGTAAAGCGAATAACATATAGTAGTGTGCCATTAATAGGAAAAATAATTTAGTTTTGTGTTGAAAAAATATTAAAATAAAAATCCAAAGCTGTTGTTAAAATTAGAAATAACTACTTAGATTCACATCTTTTCATTTTAGTGTTCAATACTGTTGTATAACATAGTAAATGAAATAAGTTTAAAAAATATGATAATAAAATAAATATATATGCCTGTGTATATATAGTTAAACGATGTAATTTGTGTTTAATGAAGTCCTAAATAGTAATTACTATACTAGGTTGTTTTGTTTAATACTACATCCCTTTCAATTTAAATACACTTTTAGCAAAAAAAAATTTGTTTCTCACATTTCTAGAAAAAAAAATTATAACTAGTTTACATTTTTATTTTATACACATTTAATTTTGTCAAAAAATCAATACCAATAAAAAATAAGGTTATAATGGGTATTTTGTATGTTTTTTTAATTATTGTGTAAAATCCTAAAAATACATATAAATGAAACAGAGGAAATATAATAACAACAAGCACAAATGTTGAAATTTAATACATCAAGACACGTCACATATTTGATAATTTTATTAGAAATTAGACTTCTTTAAAATTATTATATTTTTTTAAAGCCTTATTTTCTAAGCATTTGTACTTCTTCTATTAGATTTCTAAGAAGATATTTTATTTTAGATGTTACCGATAAATATATGAGAAAATTAAAAATATCAATAAAAACATAGAAAAAATATAATAAAATGAACTCTTCGATCAATTCAATTATGCATCGACAATTATAAAAATAGACTAATTTGATCTTTTAAAAAAATACACTAATTAATGTGTATTTTTTAAACTACAGTTTTATAGATATCGATTGGCCAAATTACTCTTCAAATTTAATATTTAAACTCTAAATTTAATCATTAACTCTAAATATATTCAATAACCTCTTCAATTTATGCAGAAAATTCTAAAATTCAATAATAAAAAAGTGTATTTTTATAAAATACACGTTTAATTAGTGTATTTAGGAAATCTTTCAATACATTTTTTCTAATTTAATTAAATTTAACTTTCCAGAATATTCATAATTTTTAAAACATGAACAAAACATTTTATCAGAGTTAAAAAAACAAAACATTTTATGAGAGTTAAAAAACAAAACATTTTACGCTTATTAAAAGAACATTTTATCATAACTTTTCAAATCAAGCTCTTTTTGTTTTATATATCAATCTCATTTCTTTGCAACCATATTAACACACAAACATCGATTAAAAAAAACATTTTCATATACAATAAAATACAACCAAACATTCTCAACATAAATAGAGCCCAAATCTTGAGTTTAAAAAAAATAAATACAAACCCAAACCCAAAGAGATAAAAATGTATATATTTATACATATAAAAATATAATTTGCCTATACATATAATATAATTTAAGGATGTGAAAAAAAAATATATAATTTAAGGTTTCTTACACCATATAGAACAGAAGCCCTTAACCATTACAAAGTCTTAAGAATCAGCTTTTGGATTATAATATTTAACATAAAATTTAGATTTTTTGCAATAGTTAGTACACGCTTTGTCACAAATTGCCATGTTTTTGTTTGAGACCTACATTTAATGCAATCTTTGATACAATCTCCTACCTCTGTCTACTTCGGTTGCAAAAATACGAATTCTTAAGCTTTTGTGTAACACCAATTGCTAAAATCATTATAAATACTATTTTGAGAGCCATTTTTTTTTAAAAAAAATATGTGTTTTTCTTAAACTTTTTTATTTAATTATCTTAGTAAGAGAGAACGTTAATGTTGATTGTAGTTTGTTTGTATTGGTGAATTGTTTTGAGAGAATTTTATAGTGATTAGTTTATATCTATTTAAAAGTTTTTTTTGTTTGGATTTTGTTTATTTATGGAATGTATTTATTGTCTATGTAACTAATTTATTATGTAAGATATTTTTTATATATAAGTTTGAAACAAAATGTGGAATAAGTTATGGAAGATTGGTTGTAATTTTGTTATGATTATTTGGAAAGTGTTGTTATGAAGAAATTATATCAAAATTTTGTGTTTTGTGTATTATTAGATAGAGATTAATTGTAATTGTAATATATAACATTCCAAAAAAAAATTGTGGTTCATCTCACTGAAAACAATGAAATTTAATAAATAGCTTGCAAACAAAAAAATATATTATTTTTCTAAGTTCCATGAAATAGTAAAAAAAATTTTAAAAGTGCATTAATTTAAAAGTTTTTTCCCAAAATTACACTAGTTAAAATTTTTTTTTTTAAGTACTCTTGTATTGACTATAAATGAACAAATAATGTTTTCTAAGCAATAACAATTTGAGGAATTACCTAAAATGTCCTAATTCAAGTATTTTTTTGCAAATATGCCCTTTTTGTAGGTTTTACCAATTATACCCTTGGGTCTATTTTTATGATATTTTTGCAAAAAAATATTTGAATGGGGAAATTTTCTAAAAATCAATTATGCAAAATGCCCTAATTGAATACATTTTTGTAAATTTTTCATAAAGTGTGAGGGTATACCATTTATAATGTTGGGTATAGTGTTAGGACATTTTTGCAAAAAATGCATAATTAGGGTATTTTTGCAAAAAATACTTGAATGAGGACATTTTTACAAATCTCCCTAACAATTTTCCCCCTTTTTTCATGTATAATTTATTTTACAAAAAAATACTAAATTGATTATTAAATCGATGGATTTTGTGGTTCAAAATGATAAAAAAAAATGTCACAGTAAATATCAATATCGTATTTTTCCAGTTAAGGGAACATATCTTTTCATTTTAGTGTTACAAAATAGTAAATCATGCAAGATAAAAAAAAAATATATCAACGATGGCTTCTACATGAGAAATTATTAAATTTAAAAATGATTCATGTCTTCTAATTCTTAAAATATATATTTTTTTTGTTTGGTAAAAAAATAATAATATACTTAGAGAAATTCATGAATTTACAATATATTTAATTTCCCATGTGAAATGGACCTTTTTCTCTGATTTTTTTTTTAAAAGGAAGAAATCGAAGATGATTTTTTTTTAAAAGAGTGTTTTCAAATTGGACCCCACGCACGTGCGAACTTTATCCACACACTTTTTCTCTTGCTCAGTTCTTGTAAAAAAAACTTAGAAAAATCAATCACTAATAGATTTCATTCTCTTTCATGAGAAAACAACGTGAGAACGTGTTTGTCTTTGATTTTTTATGTCTTGTCGTATTCTCAAAGCTGTTTTAAAAAATCGATCAAAACTATTTTCATTTAAATTACTATAAACTATTTTATTATTTGAAATATATGTTGTGTGTTCATTCAACAAATTTATTAAAATAAGTTAAAATTGTGAAAAGATATTATGCAATCAAATTAACTGTTTGAAATATTAGAAAATTTTAATTTGGAGTAAAGAAAACTATTGCCGACAACTTTAATCTCATATTTTATTTTTCTTTATCTTAGTGTTGCTAAAATATTAAAAAAAAATATTTATTTAACCGCCTCATAATTGCGAAACCAAGATTTTTTTTTTTACTTACCGAATCCACAATTTTTTTAAAAAAATTTTATTTCAATTTTTTACTTAATGGGTTTAAAGATGTTTTTTTGGAACACATGATATTACCGCTTTCTTCACCCATCACATTTATTTGGGTTCGAACCTGCAATGTTTTAGTTGTGAAGAAGAACTGATATTAGTCACTATAAAAAAATTGTCTTGAGACAAATTTTATGAAGTATTCGTCTCGACCCCAAAATTAAACCAACTCCGAATTATTTTATTTTTCGTTATTGAAATATTGATTTAATTTAATATCTCGCTATAGATCCCCATATTTTCAGGATTGATCATGTCACTTGACTAAAATGAAAAAAAAATGAGATTAAGTATATAAAAAAAGATTGTAAATAATTTAACTTTTGGCCATATCGTTTTTGTAATTGTTATTGATTTGTCGATTTGTAAGCAGAAACTAAAGAAAATGTCAGAAACATGACCCGATTTTCCATTGAGACTGACTTTAAGCATGGAAATTAATTATAAAGCTTTACATTATTGAAAAAGACCTTATATGTTTGTAAGGATATATATCATTTTTATAAAGAAAAAATATATATTATTTATGTAATATTTTATCTATTATAAAATATTACTTTAGTGTTTTTTTTATTACAAAATCTATTTTTAGAATTTTAAACTTTTTATTAATCGTAAATTCAAGTTTAAGATTTTAGTTGATTTCTTTGGGTTTTGGAAATCGGTTTAAACCAATTTGGTCATGGACACTGTGATCTACAATCGAGAATTCAATTTAATTGTTAATTTGAGAATTGAACCGGTTTATAATGTTAAACCAATTGTTTGTGTAACCGATCGATGCATAAGATA